>ML341847.1:0-45744 GCA_005239505.1 Nicotiana paniculata
CAAAAAATTTGGGGAAACACTTACCAAAGGAGCCCTAACCTAGTATTCTCTTCTCCCTGAAAAATCTACCGACTCTTTCGCTGAGCTTGCAGATTCATTTATAAAAGCACACTCTGGTGCACAAAAAGTTGAGAAGAGAATGGAATACACATTCAAAATAAAACAAGGAGACACAGAACTACTCCGTGAGTTTGTAGACAGGTTTCAATGAGAAAAAATGCAGTTACCCAGGGCGCCTGATAATTGGGCAGCCATGGCATTTGCAAGCAACCTAAACGATAAAAGCTCAGAAGCCACGAGATGACTTAAGGAAAGTCTAAGAGAATTCCCCGCTACAACATGGAACGATGTATATAACAGGTACAGTACTAAACTCAGAATACAAAAAGCTATCATTGCTCGTTCGAGAGATGAAGATCATTCCAGATCCAGACGTCTTGAATAATATAGAAGATCAGGTAAAAATAGGTGCGATTCTTAATTAGGACCATCGGGACGTGATATCCGCCCCAGGTTCGAAAACACTAGATCGGACTATAGACCACAAGGAAGAGAGATAGTCTCATCCTCGTCTAGATCCAGAAAAGATCGAGATGAACAAACTAGAGGTAGTACTCAAATTGGGGATCATACCGTTAATGTAAGTACTACTAAACTTGTCTCGATATTGAGAAACATGGGAGACAAGGTTAAGTGGCCCAAAGATATGTGATCAAATCCAAGCAGAAGAAACCGAGATCACTGGTGTGAATTTCACAACGATCATGGGCACAAAACTGTGGATTGCAGATTTTTACAAGGTGAAATAGAAAATTTATTAAAACAGGGCTATTTAACAGAATTGTTTAGTGATAAAGGTAAACATGCATATATGAGGAACAGGCAGGAGCCCCCAAAGCCTCCTTCTCCAAAATAAACCGTTAACGTGATACACGAGGGTGAAGAAGTAAACACAGTGATTTGCAAAACAACCACGAAATTCACAATTACACATGGGAAATGGGCTCGTGAAAATATGGAAGAAGACGATATAACTTTCGATGATGCATATATTAGCGGATTAATGCTTCCTCACAATGATGCTCTGGTAATATCTTTACTTATTCATGAAACTAACGTAAAAATAGTGTTGATTGATCCAGGCAGTTCAGTCAATATCATTTTGCTAAGAGTCGTGGAAGAAATGCTACTGGTGAATCAATTAATCCCAAAAGCACGAGCCATATCAGGGTTTGATAACTCTACGGTTATAACAAAAGGAGAAATTGAGCTTAGCACTTATGTTGAGGGGGTGATCAAAAGTGTCAGGTTCCAAGTCATCGATACTGACATGGCTTATAACGTGATCATTGGAAGGCCGTGGATCTATGACATGAAAGCTATACCCTCCACGTTGCATCAGGTAATTAAATTTCCCTCTGAATGGGGGATTCAACAAATCAAAGGCGATCAGGAGACCGCAAGAAATATAAACTTTGTGGTACACTACAGCAAGAAAATAGAGGTGGAAGAATTACGAGATAAGGGAATCTCTCAAGCAGGTAACGCCGCCCAAACGGGCATGGAAGAAATTACTACCCAAATAGGTACGGAAGGTATTATTGCTGAAAAAGGTACGAAAGAAAATACTTACGAGAAGGAGAATCAAGTTACCATGGAAGGTGTACTATACCACACAGATGCAGATTCCAAACCGGACGTCATTCGTGAACCGGAGGAAGATGAGCACATCAAAACAACTATGGAGGAGCTCGAAGCTGTTCCATTATCCTAACAAAAGCCTGAGCAGAAAGTGTATATAGGCACAAGGCTAGGCCCCGCTCGAAGAGGTAAGTTAATTGATTATTTAAAGGCTAACGCAGAAGTGATGACTCATAAACTAAATGAAGATCTATCGTTCGTACCTGTTAAGCAGAAGAAAAGAAATCAAGGACCATTCAAGAACCAAGTGATCGATGAAGAGGTACAGAAACTCTTGAAGATTGGTTTGATACGAGAGGTAACGTACCCTAACTGGTTAGCAAACACTGTGGTAGTACCTAAAAAGAATGGCAAGTGGAGAGTATGCATAGATTATACTGACTTAAATAAATCATGCCCCAAAGATTCATTCACATTGCCGCATATAGATCAAATGATTGATGCCACATCAGGTCGGGAATTATTAAGCTTCTTAGATGCATATTCTGGTTATAATTAGTTTAAAATGAACCCCTCAGATGAAGAAAAAACTTCCTTCATTACAAACAGGGGGACTTACTGTTATAAAGTTATGCCTTTTGGCTTAAAAAATGTTGGAGCCACTTATCAAAACTTAGTGACTAAAATGTTCCAAGAACATCTTGGAAAGACGATGGAAGTCTATATTGATGATATGTTGGTAAAATCAACACAAGCACGAGACCATTTCCAGCACCTCTCTATTGTTTTTGATATTTTACACATGTATAATATGAAGTTAAATCCAAAAAAATGCTCTTTTGGAGTGCAATCAGGCAAATTTTTGGGTTTCCTTGTACCAAATAGAGGAATAGAGGTAAATCCCGCTCAAATTAAATCCATATAGGAAATACCTGATATTTTAACAAATAAAAAGGAAGTTCAAAGACTGGCAGGGAGAATAGCAGCTTTGGGTAGGTTTATTTCTAAATCTTCCGAAAAAAGTTTTAAATTCTTCTCAGTTCTCAAAAAGCAGAATCAGTTCGAATAGACTGAAGAATGTCAGCAAGCCCTCAAGATCTGAAGATTTATTTATCGAAACCACCACTGCTTTCAAAGCCAAAATAAGGGGAAAGATTGTACATCTACTTGGTTGTCTCAGAAATTGCTGTAAGTGCAGTATTGGTAAGAGAAGAAAAAGGTAAACAATCACCTATCTATTATGTAAGTAAAACTTTGCTAGATGCTGAGACTAGATATCCACATCTGGAAAAGTTAGCCTTAGCTTTAATAATGGCATCTAGAAAATTACGACCCTATTTTCAATGCCACCCAATCACCGTTGTGACCTCATATCCTTTAAGAAATATTCTGCATAAACAGGAATTGTCAGGAAGATTAGCCAAGTGGGCCATAGAATTAAGTGAGCATGAAATAATCTATCAGCCTAGGACTGCAATTAAGTCTAAAATACTAGCTGATTTTGTTGCTGACTTTAGTAATAGCATTGTATCTGAAGTAGAAAAAGAGTTACAACTCTTTAATGGTTTTAATCCAGGCCTATGGACCTTTTTCACCGATGGTTCTTCAAATATAAAAGGCGTTGGCTTAGGCATAGTCTTGATATCACCCACGGATGAAAAGACACGGCAAGCTATCAAGTGTTATCCTATAACTAACAATGAAGCAGAGTACTAAGCTGTTATTGCAGGGCTTGAACTCGCACGGGAGCTCTCAATCGAGAAAATTATGATCAACAGTGACTCCCAACTGGTAGTAAATCATATACAGGGGACTTACATTGATCGAGAGACTAGAATGCAACAGTATCTTGAAAAAGCACGAGAGCTCGTGAGAAAATTCAAAACATGGAAGGTAATGCAAATACTAGAGAGGAAAATGCAGAAGCAAATGCATTAGCTAACCTCGCAGCAGTCAAAGAAGTAACGAACAAAGACAATACAATTGTCGTTCAACTATTTCATTCAATAATAGACTAGGACAGGAATGAGGTAACTTTCAACAACCTAACCTGGGACTGGAGAAACGAAATTCTTAATTTCTTGCAGAATGGTACCGTACCTGAAGACAGGAAAGAAGCTCAAGCACTTCGCCACAAATCTGCACGGTACTGCCTTATTCGCAACTCACTTTATCGCAAGATGTTCGGAGGACCCCTAACTAAATGCCTCGGACCTAACCAAATGGAATTTTTGATGAAAGAAGTCCACAAAGGACACTGTGGAAAGCACTCAAGGGAGATATCCTTAGTGAAAACACTAATTAGAGTTGGATACTATTGGCCTAAGATGGAAGAAGAAGCCGAGAAATTCGTATCCAAATGTGATAGATGCCAAAGGTTTGCCAATAACATGCCTCGACCAGCGGAATTATTGCATCCAATAATATCCCCATGGCCTTTCATGAAATAGGGTATGGACATAGTGGGACCTCTTCCCACAGCTAAATGATAGGAATAGTTTTTACTCGTACTAACCGACTATTTTACAAAATGGGTAGAGGAAGAAGCGTTCAAACAAGTGCGAGAAAAGGAAGTTAAAAGCTTCTTATGGAAAAACATAATATACAGAATTCTTCGAAAGTTGGCAAATCAAGCGGATCACTTCAACGCCATACCACCTCGTGGCTAATGGTCAAGCTGAATCAACAAATAAGGTCATCATCAACAATCTAAAGAAGCGGCTGGATAAAGCCAAAGGAAATTGGCCTGATGAGTTACTAGCGGTACTATGGGCATACAGAACAACTTCAAAGATAGCCATGGGAGAAACTTCATTCGCACTTGTTAATGGCTCAGAAGCCTTAATACACGTGGAGATTGGCGAACCAAGCATAAGGTTCTCAACAGCCATGGAAGGTGAAAATGACGATGAAATAAGGACCAACTTGGACCTGCTCGAACCACAGAGAGAAGCAGCATTGATACGGATGGCAGCTCAAAAACAAATCATAGAGAGTTATTACAACCGTAAATCTCATCTCATGTACTTTAAGATTGGGGACTTTGTCCTCAAAAAAAAATCTTTCAATCAATGAAAGAGGCAGGTGCAGGAAAGCTAAATCCAAACTGGTAAGGAATATACAAAATCCAAGGCATAGCTGGGAAGGGCGCCTATGAGTTGGAATCTATGGACGGCAGAGTTATACCAACAAGATGGAATGCCATCCACCTAAAGAAGTATTACTTATAAAGGAAAAGAATACCCCCGTCAGGTATCACACGTTCAATTTTATTTTGAACATTTAAAAATTTTACTAACTTTTTTAGATGATAGGCACAAAGCTAACCCATCATTAGATGATGATATTAGACCTGCAAAGACACGAGGAAATAACACAATTCCCGGTCTAGGGTTACACTTTCTGATGGACATTTTTAAAAGGGTTAAGCAGTCATCATCTAAAAACCATATACCTTCGAGTCCGGAATGTTTTTCCTTTTCAGGAAAAGGACCACAAGGAAGGAATAATCAAGTGCTCGAGATTTCATTCCTCAAAGCTCAAACACTTTGGGGACTATACAGTATGGAAGGCTAAGACGAAGAAGAAGACTATCAGAAAGTCAAAAGCTCGAGCCTGAAGACCCATCTACCTAATGAGACAAGTGACACAAGCAGAATCGAAAGAAATCAAAAGAGCCATCCAAATACAAAGCCTAATGCAAAAAGAAAAAACCTTCGAACATATTTAGGTTGAAAGGCAAAATATTAGTCACGATAAAGAAATGTACATATTTATACTCATTCAAAGTTGTTGTAACAAAAATAGCTCGGGGTAAAAGATCATTATCAATGTACTCATTCAAAAAACTGTTCTTTAATAAAACAGTTATGCATGAAAGATCTAAATCCTTGTATTTGTTCAATAAACTGTTATCAAATAAAAACAGTTACGAATAAGAAAACATTTCCCTCGTACTTATTAGAAAACTGTTTCCAAAATAGTTGCGGGTAAAAACCTCAATCTTTATAAAAACTGTTACTAGTAAAAAATAGTTGTTTCCTTGTATTACTATCGAAAAACTATTACCTATGAAAAACAGTTACGAAATACAAGAGTATATCAAATATGTTAAACAAAAACAGTTGCAAACATGAGTTTTAGACGATAACCAAACACATGTAAAATGTCATGGAAGTTCAAACAAAAAACATTCCTTGGAAACATTCTTAAACATGTGTAAAATTCCTATCACTCTATTGCATTATCATGAAGTTGAGACGTCTTCTTCATGTCACTTATCGAAGACAAGTAACCTGAGTTATCTAGTCATAGGGACAAGCATAGCAGGTAGATGATTGTTATAGGAGAAAATCTCACAAGGAGTGTGAGCAATATCTTTTATCCTAAAAAGGAACATACCCCGACCCTTGATTCCATAAGGCATAAAATTAGATTCACAAGAAGGGTTACCAGGTGAAAATAGATAGTAAGGCAGCACAACTAAGAGCACCACTTGGAATCAACAAGCTTAAACAGAGTTGAAGATATTAGAAGTCTGTAGTAAAGGGGAAATTTTCCCACTCTCAAGGAACTTGTAGAGTACATAAAAGTGAGTCTAATTAAATCAAATCATATAGTTGGATAATTAGTCGATAAATTGAGATAATATCGCATTGAAGATTATGGGGAACCAACACATGATGCAAGACAATTGAAAAGGAAGTGAGAGAGCTTATAGAAGTGACCTTTACATCATAACCACTAGGAAAGGTGATAATATAAGGGATTACGAGGAGCTAAATTTTTTAAAGAAGATCTCTGCATATAGTCACATGATGTATAACTCTAGAATTTAAAAATCCAATATACGTTTATCAACTCTACTTCACAACGAAGCACTACAACACACTTCTACACAACCAGTTATTACCAACCAAATTGGGAGATGCTATAAGACTTGGCCGAGAGAAAGGCTTGACATATGAATGTGTTACTAGGTGTCTTGCTACTTGGTGAACCCCAAAACTAAAAGCGGGAGTTAGACTGGGAAGAGGATTGTTAGATTAGCACATGCATAGGTAGTTCAGAAATTGCGGCATGCTATCAACCCTTGATGAACTTGAAGTGAAGTGGGAACCCATGTAATTTGTAGCACTTATTAATCCATTGAACAGATATCTAGAAGTATTTTAAAATTAGAGCTACTCTTTCTGGTTCAGAGTTCAACCTTTAAGGATAGTGCTTCTAAGGGGATAGGATTGAGAAGGAATAATATAGCCGATAGTGAATGAAGCAGGTTCATAGTTAAAGTAAGAGGATGGATTGACTTGTCTTTCCACCTATAATTCTATATCTTTCTTTAGTTATGTCAGAATACTGAAAACCCCAGTAATATCAGAGGACCAAAAACTAGTTAACCAGAAAATAAAGGTATTGTTACATCTATCCCATTTCCCGTATTCAGCGTAATTGGTAAAGAATTCGGGTGGATTACTATTGATAAAGGAAATTGTATTTCTAGATACCAGGGACACAATTATGCTCTTTCTTCATCCCTCGAAATTGGAACTGAGAAATGGGTCATCAACTAGGGGAAAGCTGGGTATGTCAGATGAACTAACAAAAAGGGAACTTGAGGTTTTAGGAGTAAACCCAATAGCTTCACGGCTAGGGGAGCCACTACAAACATCAAAATCAGTTGGATTCGTAGCAACATAGAGAAATTAACATATAGCGACACTCAAATAAGTATTATGCAAACCAAAGCAGGAGCGAAAATGCTCGTCTTCCTTACAACCAGAAAAAGAACAACCTTCAAGAATAAGATGGGCAACAAGAATAAGCAGCATGATCCAGATACATGGAGGATCAACAGACCCCAGCTTCGATGGAGATTTAATAATGTTTAAAAGTAATTGAGCAGACCAAAATTAGAAAATAACATTTTGGAGAAGAGGGAGATTCTCGCCAAATAAATAAAAATCTTGCCGATTCCGACCACTAGGCCAAAATGAAAGCCTCAACAAAGATAGAGCGAGGGCACTACCATTCTAGAGGTGATGATGACACAAGTCAAGATCTTCACTATGATACTACGTCAACATTCAGGTGATGCAAAACTTGAAGAAAAATGGCCTAGGCTTTCGAATAGAGAACAATAAATGGTCAAGAGAAAATATCCTTTTATTTTGTGCGAAAATATTAGAATTGTCCATCCATTCATTCAGGAAGAAATTCTTCGGGTATAGTCCGTTGTTAGAGTTTAGAAAGGTGTGTCGGAAATGGTAATTCTATAGCTACAACTCAATTCAAGGACATGATTATAGAGCTCGATGTCATAAGAGATTGAATATAAGAAAATTTGCGGTAGAGTGGATTCAAGAAATATTGGGTCTCATTCAAAGAGTAGGTGCATGCAATGGTTTGTGACTTCAACATTTACTGAGACCATGCCTATGAAAGTTCTTCAATATGGATGTACATATACAACAAGAGTACGTTGGTTGTGCTAAGGAGTGGCTTACTTGGTGACCTTAGGTTGATAGGGTCCCTCACATACGTTGGTACCATGTCGATATACTATAGGATTTGGTGGTGCAGTGACATCAATAGGGACAAGGACACTCCCCTATTAGCGATAGGTTCTAGCAATCCCTCCACAACTCAATACATTCTCCTAACAAGTCCTTGGGCAATCCCCTCGGACTCAATGATGGGATCATTCCCTCCTCATGGCTTCAAACTCGCGGATAATGGTATCATGATTACTCATTTTGAGAGTAAGGCTTGGAGAGAAAACTAACTCCCTAACTTTAACTCTATCGCACGATTGGAGTATCAAAGGAGAGTGAAATTCCTAAATGTCCATGTAGCCCCCTAATTATAGATGTGGTCGACAACACACCGATAAGAAGGGCTCAACTAGACACGGCTTCGAGACATCCTAGGACACTTTAAAACCTTATTCTCTGATACCAAGTTTGTCATGCCCCAAAACCGAGGGACGAGATCGGCGCCTAATCGGACGATTCCGGTCAAGCGGACATGGGTTGCCTTGCCTACCCAACGCAATACCGCATTTAAAATATACATTTTATAAATGAAATAGCAAAATATAATCAAGATATGTATTTTCATCGTAAGTGCAGTTTCCTCTTTTAAAGATTCAGCAACTGATAATCCAAACGCATATAAACTACATACAACATTTTCGATACGGGACCACGATTACGAGTAAATACAACCACTACCCAAAATACATGTACAACCCACACAGTGTCTACAGAGCCTCTAAAGATACGGGGAAGAGTATATAGACTTGCCGGCAACAAGGCCCCGGCTATACCTTAAAAGAACAAAACATACAAAAGGAGATAGCATAGACTACACACGGCCCCGAGAGGAAGTGGGGCTCACCAGAGTTGCTGAGGAGATGAAAGGAAGACACCACTAATGGAGGTCAGAGCTACCTACCATAGAACCACCTACATCCATATAAAAGATGAAGCACCCCCGGCAAAAGAAACATTAGTACCATTGAATAGTACTAGTATGTATGAACAAACTTTACTCTAAGTAAAATCAAAAAGTGCACAAATAGAAAGCAGTCAAAGAAACAACAAATATTGCAGAGATACAGAGAATCACAAATGAGGTTCTTACATTTTCTTATTTCAATTGTTCTCCCGTTGAAGTGCACAACCCAATCTCACCGGAAAACTCACATTCCACCCTTATTTCTTCTGTTGCGGCGTGCAATCCGATCCCACCGGACAACTCACATTCCACCCTTATTTCTTCTGTTACAGCGTGCAACCCGATCCCACCTTACAACCATATTTGATAGCAACATCAACCAATCAATTCAATTACAATGATTTTCATTATCAAGAATATACATTTGTAACAACCAAATAACCATGTCAAATCAAGGCCATAGTAATCTTTACAAAACAGTGAGTCATATATGGAATACCATCAACATATAGTTCAATTAGATAAATCCACATTTCCTTTCCATTACTTGCTACACAGCATTTAGCACTTAGATACATTCAACAATTTGATTCGCTATCATTTCTTTCGTTTTGCAGGACATACTCTCATACCGATGTATTCAACATTTAACGAGCTTTACACATGATAGAATAAGCACAAAGAATCACCTTTTCACAATCTCATATAGCATGGTGGCATGGTAATCAACTAGGACAATCAGAGAACAGAATCTTACACCTCAACACATTAGAACAGTCGATTCACATATGCATAAGCCAGAAACTAATACCGAATGCTTGGACACCAACAAGGTGACTCTACAAAGATTAAAGTTAGCCATACATACCTTAAAGATCTTTTCCTTAAGTTTATACAATACACCAACACCTCTAGCAATAACAATCGATAAGGAGATAACGCAAATCGATTAATATTTAGGAGGATTACCCATGTTGTAACTCTCTTAGGAATTTCATCAAACACCTAACATGTGAAGTAGACTACAAGGTTTTAAAATGGCAATTCCCTCTTCCCTCAACCAAATTTTAACATGAACTACCCAAATTAGTTCTTTAATATCACATACTACAACTTAGTCCCACATGCATGGCCTATTTCTAACCCTCACAACATATTTGAACCCTTAACCTCTTGCATGAAATTTTTGGAAGTAGGACTTACCCGGATGAAGGACAATCTAAGGTTATCTTCCTTGATTCTTGAAGACTTGAGCAAGATTTGGGTGATTATGAAGTTAGACCCCTTATTTCTCTCTATATATGCTCTCATCTCTCTCTAAAATCAGTAGAAAATGACCCCAAATGAAGCCCCTAAATCTATTTATGAAAATGGGGTCAGGTTATAAAAATAGGAAAAATAAGCCTCCGAAACAGGGTCTGCGATCACATAATGGACCGCAAAATAAGAATGTGGGACACAGAATGCATCGCGAAATAAGTGCCCAAAACTGGGCAACACGTGCCCAATTTGCGACAGATCTGCGATGGCAGTCAAAAATGCGACAGAAATGCGATCGCTGATTCGACACAGGATCGCATTTTTTCAGCTTTTGGTAATTTGATCATAATTTTGTGTAGGAATGTCCAAATGACAAACGGTTTGAAGCATTAGAAACCATACTCGAAGAAATTTCATTTATATATATATATATATACACACACACACACACACATACCCATTCAAAGTGTGGACTAGTGTAAGTACCTTTGGAATTTTAGCCTATTATGAAATTTTCCCATTTGGCTTAGACTTAGGCTTCTCCTTGGACCTGAAATTACTTATTATATGACTCATACACCTATTCACCACATCTTACATCATATTTATAGCACATGAAATATTATAATTAGTCTACCTGGTACCCCGAAATCCTATATTGCTTAGCAAAAGTTTTCGAGGCATTACACAGGGGAATGAGAGGTTGGGGACATGTGTGAAGCATATAGGGGCAGGTACACAGTAAGAAAAGTGACACATAAGTTCAAAATCAAAGAATCCCTAAAAGGGGTAAGGTACAGCATGCATTTCAGAACTATAGGGAAACTAAACATCATATAGCACAATTTGTTATATGCCAGGAGTCTAACGAAAAGGAAACAGAATCATACTGAAATATGCCAAAGGGGGTCAACATGCTAAGGGATACATGACATGTAAGATGGAATCAGTGTAACCAAGTTAAGTGCAAAAACCACAGCAAAACCATAAGTAAAAACATATCAGAAACAGGATGAATTAAAGCATTAAGAGAAACATATTATTTTTGAAACTCGAATTATAATTAGGACATACCATATAGGAGATGTCAAACACAGGATGAAGAACTTAAAGAGTAGAATAATCAGTCTTGGCTTGCAGCCGACTGATAATAGCAAGTAATGAGGAGAGAAGCAAGAGAGTATATGTGTATGTAAGAGAGAGAGCTTTGAACAGTGTGTGTTCTTGTTGTGTTAATGAGAGAGTAGAGTTTATATAGTTTTGAAAATAGGCAGAAATAAGGTAAAGTCCATAGTCAAACAGTAAAACAAGGAATCGGAATCAATCAACACAAAATCAGTTTAAGTGCTTCCCCTAATTAAGGGGTTAGATTCCAAACGGTAATAAACATATTATTAATAAGGTAATTTCAGCATAATAAAAGTATAAGGCATGTAATAGAGGCTAAGTTCAGAATATTCCAATTAAGGAAGGTCTTAGGAATCAACTTGAAAACAAAAGTATTCATAAGAATATGCAGGGAATAATTTATTGACGGAAACAAGTAAGAAAAACCTCGAGTGAGATTCAAATCACAGGGAATCAGCATCAATTAGGGAAAACATCACAAATTTAAGGAAATACTCAGAATCAGTAGAGAACATTACTAATCACACAAACTTAGCCGGAATGAACACTTATTAGGCAAAACCAGAAACCCTAATAACGTAGGACATAGCAAATAATTAAAATACTCGGCAGAATAAACATGGTATAGTCGACAGAACAAGGATGTTAACAATCATAGTAGCAAGAATCTCATAGAAAATAATAGTAATTAGAGGAGATATCAAAACAAGCACAGTACAAGGGGAAAACAAAGAATCAGCAATTCGAATAAGCAAACAATAGGTTAAAATCATAGAAACTTAAGAGGCTCATGAAAAGCAAACACATACACAGATTAATCAAACGTATCATCAAAGACACACTTAGAATATAGGATTAAAAACTGAAAACCTAGGGTTTTAGGAAAGATGAATCAGACCACAAGGAAAAAGGTTCAAATAATGATAAACATGATGAAAATCAGAGATAATGCTAAAAATCAGAAAGGAAGACTATTTTCAAAAGGGTTTAGGAACCCTAGTTTTCGAAAAATAAAAAACCGTTTAGGGAAAACGGAAAATTTTTAAAGAAAGCATCACGATAACACATAATACGTATAGATCTAGAAAAATCGAGAGTTTAGTAGTTAGAGTTTCAAAGAGAGAACCCAGAGAGAAGGAGAAAAACTCAAAAGTCACCGGTTTCAACCAAAAAATGGTAAGATCTTACTCGGACGGCCATAGATGGCCAGAAAAAATGGAATGAGAAATCATGGGAGGTGATTGAGCCACCTCTGGTTCACTTGAGGGCTTCAAGGCAGTGATACATGCTTAAGGAGGGAGCCATGAGGCTGGGTGGTGAAACCACCATGGATTCCAACAAGGCGACGACCGGAGATGAGGGGGAGTTAGGTTTAGCAGGAAGCGTTTCGAGAGAGATGAGAGAGATGAGAGTGATGATTCGGCGGAGTGAGGGAGTGAAATGAGAGAGGGAAGGGGGGTAGTCGTAGGTTTAATTATGGAAAGGGTCATCTGGACCGTTGATCAATTTTGATCAACGGTCGAGATTAAATCTGGGTTGGGCCTGGTAGTATAGGAATTGGGCTTGGGAGTCTGTTAGGTTATTTAATTGGGTTAGGGATTAGGCTAATTTTAGGCTAAAATTGAAATAAAAAGGGGCTAGCTGTTAAATACCTAATTAAATTAGATAAACAATTTGTAAAATAGCTAATAATTGTATAAAAATGAAATTGATGCTTCGAAAATGAATTAAAATGATTAATTAGTATTTAAAATATAAAATGACTAATTATTGGATGAAAAATAGTATAAAAAATATGATTAGGCTATAATTGCAAAGTTAATGCAATTGTAGCAAAGAGTGCCAATTTGGCTAGTTGTGAAATAATTTGGTTTTAATAGGACCAAAAATAATACATTAAATCAAGAATTTTTTTTTTTAAAATCATTTCTAATGCGATTTTGTAATTAATTATTGGAAATGAAATGCTGGATAAATTAAAATAAATTAGTAAAAGTATGGGAAAAATTATAGAAAAATACCAATTGCTACGAAAGCATGATTTTGAAGGTACATATGCAAATTAAAAAATATTTTGAGGAAAAATTGGGTATCAACAATTATAAAAAAGAAACCTTTTGGTTTTCCTTTTATATAAATTTCCACTTGTTTGTGTCTTTGTTTGTGTTTTGAATTTTGTTGCTTGCCGATAATTAGTCTAATATGTTGGACTTTAAAATAAAAACCCTTAGGTTTTTATACTTGACGAGTAATTGATAATAGCTTATCGTTTAGGGCTCGGTCCTCGAATCAAGTTTTGACTCGGGCTCATCGACCCTTAGGTTTTCAACACATTGGCCCTTAGTCTCTTTAGCTCGGCTCTGAGGCTCTTTAGCTCGGCCCTGAGTCCCTTTGGATATCGGCCCTGAGGCTCTTTAGGTCGGCCTTTAGGCTCTTCTTAGGTGGGGTCGATTCGACCTTTAATATGGCTATAGTTTTCCCCCATTTTGGCTAAAGACTTTTGAAGTTTTGATAATGCCTTGGCATGTGTTGTGTTCGTCCGACTCTTCAACAGCTCAAACAAGAACCTCGAATATGAGTTGATATGTGACGATAATTGAGTACCTCGGGAGGTTCTCTCGAAGGCTAATTTTTCGAAGCCTTTTGATTGTTCGAGGCTGATATGATCGAAGCTCCTTTGCTTATGCCGAGGGTAGCCTAATTAACAAATTTTTTGAAGTGTTTGAAGGCCTTTAGATTTTGTGGCAGAATTCGGACGTTTTCGAGCTGCGTTAATTTGGCCATAGCCTCTTAATATGATTGTAGTCTTTTTGTTCGGTCGTAGCCTTTTTAGTCCCCGGGTGAGATGACTTCGGCGTCTATTTCCAGGGTATGCCTTTTTAGGGGTCTTACAAGTTTGAATATATAGCCTCAGCCTTAATATCAAGGTTATGCCTTTTTAAGGTCTTACAAATTTGAGTATGCCTCGTTGAGGTCTTATAAACTTGATATGGCCTTATTGAGGTCTTAGAGGTTCGATGTTGCCTCATTGAGGGCTTACGGTCTTGAAGTTGCCTCATTGAGGTCTTATGAATTCGAGTTTTTGATGTTTTCAACGGCTCGATGAGCTGACTGTCGATGACAGTCCCCGAGCGTTTGAGAGTTTTTGGCCCTTGAGTCGTTTTATGAGAAACTAGTAAACTTCTTTGAGGCACAAAGCGTTTTGATACGCAAAGAGGCTTCTTCGATTACTTGATACATGTGCACATGTTTTTGCCTTTGAGGGCTTGATTATTCTACATGGACACGGTTCATTTGATCGTTTGGCCAAACATTTTCCTACCGAGGCCATCTTAGGCATAACTTGATTTCTTAGAAAAGATAACCTCTGAGGGTGCTTCCTCCCAGTATTCGAGATTGATTGAAAAGAAGCCTTGAATACTTGTTGAGTTTTCCTCAGGTAGCATACAGGTGTCGCCTCATTAAAAACCTCGCCGGTAAAACTCATTTAGGATAAAACTCGATCCAAGGGAAAAAAGTGCAACGCATGCTTTAAAAACCAAGGTCTTTGAGTTGGAGGGTGTTTCGCATCCTCTCAATCGAACTGCTACAATAAGTTAGTATAAAACATAAATAAAAAGGGAGAGGGTTGTATCTTAGCGATGATAGCATTTGAGCCTCGATATGTTTAAATTGCTTGCTCCAAGGACGCGGCACGGTCCTTTATTCACTCATTCGGATCCAACCGAGAATGCAGGTTGTGGTTGCTATTTAGTTGTTTGCTTGTCTTTTGTCTCCTTCGACGTAGAGGGCGTTGATGTCGGCACCATATCGTGCACAGAGAACATCTCTCTTGTTGCATGTTGCATGCTGCTCCCCGTACATTATATTTACTCCATCCTTTATTTGAAACTTTATCATTTGATGAAGGGTTGATGGCACCGCCCTTATACTGTGTATCCACGGCCTTCCAAGTAAGGCATTGTATCTCATGTCACCTTCGATGAAATGAAACTTGGTATCTTGAATTGTACCGGCCACATTGACTGGGAGGATGATCTCCCCTTTATTTGTCTCACTCTCCATGTTTAATCCATTGAGGAATCGAGAGGCGGGCACGATCTGATCGAGCAGTCCTAGCTGCTCCACCACTCTCGACCTGGTTATGTTGGCCGAGCTACCTGGATCCTTGAGCACACATTCAATTTGAAATTTATTAAAAAGAAAAGAAATTACCAGTGCGTCATTATGAGTCTAAGCACAAGGTCTCGATGTCCTCTTCATTGGATGTAAGGGCTTCCTCTACTATGTAACTTCGAGTTCACTTTTCCCTGGTGATGGATATTTTTGTTCGCTTGACAACGGTCCCTATGGGACGTCGGATCCTCCAATGATCATGTGGATGATGTGTTGTGGTTCTTCTGGTTCATTCTTCCTATTCGTCTCTATTTCACGAAGGTTTTTAGCTCGGTCGCTAAGGAACTCTCGAAGGTGCTCTTCACTGATCATCCGGGCTACCTCTTCTTGAAGCTGTCTACAATCCTCGGTCCTATAACCGTGAGTGTTGTGGTATTTGTATACCAGGTTGGTGTTCCTTTGTGAAGGATCTGATAGTATGGGTTTTGGCCACCTGGTATCTTTGATCTTGCCTATGGATGATACGATGTCTGAGGCATCGATGTTGAAGTTGTACTCAGATAACCGAGGTGCCTCTACCAACCCTGCGTGCCTATCGAACACGGCTCTACTCATGAATCCCCGGGAACCCTGACCTCGATCCGTCCTTCGATCACTCCGAGGCATATTTCACTTCAGGGCATTTCTCTGATCTTCGATATAAGGTTGGTAGCTTTCCTTATTCGATCTCGGCTCCCTTTCCACATTCCTTACTTCTTTAGCTAACACCCTGCTATGATATATCAAGCCCGAGGGGGCCCCCAATTGTTCATTCTCGACCTTGATCTTCGACGGATACCTGTTGTGCACATCCGCCCAAGTTACGGCGGGATACTCGATCAAATTTTGCTTCAGCTGCTTCGACGCTATTGAGCTTTGTTCGTTAAGGCCTTGAATTAAGGCCTGCACTTCCCAGTCATCGGAGACTGGTGGTAATTCCAATCGCTCCATCTGAAAGCGAGATACGAAGTCCCTTAGCATCTTGTTTTCTCTCTGCTTGATTTTGAAGATATCGGACTTCCTTGTAGCTACCTTGATGGCACCAGCATGTGCCCTCACAAAAGAATCTGCCAACATGGAAAACGAATCTATTGAGTTCGAGGGTAGGTTATGATACTACATCATAGCCCCATTTGACAGTGTTTCTCCAAATTTCATCAACAAGACAGACACAATTTCATCATCCTTTAGGTCTTTCCCTTTTATAGCACAAGTATATGTGGTGATATTCTCATTGGGGTCCGTGGTCCCGTTGTACTTTGGGATGTCAAGCACTCGATGGAAATGGTTTCTACACGAACTTCTTTGAATCTACACCCTTCAGAATCGGAGGTGCACCTGGAATCTGGTCGACCCTCGAATTATAGGTCTCTACTTTCTTATCGTTGCCTTCTATCTTCTTTTCTCCTGACTCAATCCTTTTGGTGAGGTCCTCGAGCATCTTCATAATTGTGGGGTTTGTTGTTGACCCATTGTTACTCGATATTTTTGGTGCTTGCTCGACTTGAGGATTTGCTTCCGGTGTTGTTGTGCTTGGAGTTTTTTGCTGACTTTGTAGCTAAGCAATAGCCTTTTGATGTGCTTGTAACATCTCAAAAATGACTTGTAGGATAACTACCCTTTCTTCTCGAGCTAGAGTTCTTTGCGCTTCACGTTGGTCACCTCCTCGCACACTTCCGTCAGTATCAGAGTCTATATCAACATGCAAAGTGTGGCGTGAGCCTACTTTGATGGGGATTTGTGTTGGTGCCACCCCAGGGTTTTGTAATGGTACACCGGCGACTGAGGCGGTTGCAACGTTCTCTCCATGAAGCTTAGGACCGTTGTTTTCGTGTGCATTTTCTGATTTAGACATTTTTCGACGTGAAATCAAAGATTGTTGGACAAGAAAAAAATGTGAAAAATAACTTGTGTTTTTAGGAAACTAGCACTAAAACAACCACTATTATTTTTAGCCCCACGGTGGGCGCCAAACTATTTACCTTGAAAAATGGTATCAATAATTATATTTGATTTGTGGTTCTAAAAATACGTGATCTATTTTAATACTAGTTCTTAGATAAGAAATGCTAGATGTAAGTAGGGAAAGCAAGAAAAGCAAACCAAAGTTATCTCAAGATTAGGGGGCCTCAAGCTCACTGAACTGGGGGGCCTTGAGGTCGGGTCGTAGTGAGTAACAATGAATAATAAATGAAGAACAGTAAATGAAAACAATAAGTGAAAAGCAATAAATCTGTAGAGCAACTATTGAGTACGTTTAAGCGAGAAAAGTAGAGAATGTTCTATTACAGTGAATCTTCATGTATGTTACAAATGACAAGGATCCCCTTTATATAGGAGGGGAGAACCAACATAGTACATGTCTAATTATGAAAAAGAAGTGCTATTGGTACAGCTATGTGATAGCTTGGTACGGACTTGTACTATTTCCTGCAAACCTTATCAGGTCTAGCCACGTGCCCTTGGGAATTTCCCGCATTTCCATGATGATCATCGATTTATACTGCTTCGCAGTTGACTGTAGCGAACCTTCCATGTGCTCTCTCGAGGGGTGCACTTCGGGGTCGTATCTCAAACTCTACTTCGAGCCTCTCGAGACCGGGCTTGGAGTGCTATTGAAACATCAAAATCGGACCCCCGATTTTGGCTGTATATAGCTGGCCTAGTATCGCGATAGGCGCCATCACGGCCAGGTAGTTCTGGGGTCGTGACAAAATTGAGCTCTCAAAATCCCAAAAAGAAAATGAAGAAAAACCCTCAAAAAATCTCCTTTTCATCTCAGTTACGTCGCACCTGTGACCACACTGCCGCATATGCGGCTCCGCACCTGTGGAAAACCCATTGCAGGTGCGGACTTTACTTCAGTCCTGAGAATCCGCTTTTGCAGAAAAAGGCACGCACCTGCGCATGTGCACTTGCGGCTCATGCGTCGCACCTGCGCTTATGGACGCACCCGTGATCCTCTCCACCACAGAAGCTAAGCCGTTCTACGAATCCTTTTCCGCGCCTGTGAGCCTGGACCTGGGTGCCTTCTCTGCTTCTCCATTTATCCGCAGGTGCAATGACACCAGAAGCTAAAAATTTCATAAATTACATAAGTCCAAAAATAATCCGATATCGCTCACAATCACAACCGGGTACCCCGTCCGCATATACCAATTATTTCAAAAATACCTAAATCACCTATTCAAGGACAAAAACCACATCAAACAACAAGAATTCAAGGAATTGCAACCCAAATCAAGCCTATGAACTATGAACTTCCAAATTTTGAAACCAACGTGATTCACACCAAAACAATTTCAATCAACACCAAATTTTGCGCAGACGTCATAATATACATTACAAACCTATTCAAACTTTCAAAATTAAAATCCGACCCCGATATCAAAAGATCCACTCCCGATCAAACCATCCAAAATCTTCCAACTTTCCAACTTTGGCCAATTTACGCTGAAACAACCTACGGACCTCCAAATCATCAGTTGGGCATGCTCCTAAGTCCAAAATCATCCTATATAGTATTGGAACCATCAAAACTTAATTCCGAAGTCGTCTCAAACAAGTCAACCTACGGTCAACTCATACGACTTAAACTTCTAACTTAGGGACTATGTGTTCCATATCACTCTGAAACTCTCTCTAAACTGAAATCAAAACCAAACACCCTGGCGAGTCATGTAACTACAATATAACATAGATGAGGCAATAAAATAGGGGATCGGGGATAATACACTCAAAACGACCGGTGCATCGCTACATCCGCACACCCCAACCCTACCTTTGCCACCAGCACCCCGGTCGATAGACCAAGACCTACCACTCTCCCTCGCCCTTATCCATTTCTTCTCCAATATTGTTTGTCCATATTATTTCTTCTAACAACATTTTTTGTTACCTAACAAAATACCACAACATAAGTAAGAAAAAGCACTTATTTTCCTCGAAAACATTATTCAAGCAAAACATTTACCTTTATACCAAACACACCCTTAGCAGCTACAATGTTAACCCCAACACTATTACTACTTACATTTCTTCGCGTACTAGTAGAGTCAGATGTTGTTAGTATACTGTATTTGTAAAATAATTCTGGAGAAAATAAAATAACATAAAATAGAAAATATAGACGAAACAAAAGTTAATCTGAGCTCACTGAATCTACAGTGTTTCCTTAAACAATTTAATCACTGATACGCTCAAATTACACTTTAAAATAGTGTAAAGCGATTGATGTCAAATATAGTAACCCAACAAGGTTGAGGTCGAATCCCACAGAGAACAATATTGAGGCGAGTAGGAATGCAAGAGAATTATCGCTTATCGCGCAATGCTAAACAAATAAGATTTTGGGTTTTGAAAAGTGTTTATAACTAAATGCGGAAATATAACTAATCTAGAAAGCAAGTAAAATGATCAATGGCAACAAGAATGAATGCATCGGGTATTACACTCAAGTAACGATCCAATGTATTTCATGATTGTACAAATATGAGCGAGTTTATGTTAATTAGCCATGGATAATAATTCTTAATTAGCTTTTTCCAAAGACTAATAAGACTTCCTAATTGAATTATTCCTAACCCAATCAAGATATTACGCACACCCGGATATTGCTACAAGTAGTTCAATCCTATCCCTAGGTAGATCTATAAAATGAGGGTTAAAGCCTCAAGTTCTTGTTAATTAATCTTTCCCAACCCCAAATTATCCTTTCCAAAATTAACTCGGAGTTAATGGGCGAGTCCTAGGGTTAGCTAATCCCTTTAGAAACATTAAAGAACAAGAATAATTAAAGTAACAATAACTCACTTCATAAAAGATGAAAAATCATTCAATACATAAGCACAACAAGGTATTTAATCCACACTTCAAACATGAATATTTCCATAAACAAGAACTAGTGTTGGAAAGAAATACTACACACTTAAATATTCAATACAAAGCAAGGAAATGAAGAAACAAACATAAATGGGTAAGAAATCCTTAACCACAAAAGTGAAATCTTCAAATCCCAAGTGTGTGTGCAAACCCTAGCTTCAAGACTTGTTCTTCTCTCCAAAAAATTATATTTACAAAGCCAAAAAAAGATCCATAAAATGACTGCTAGGTCAAGTATATGAGAGTGGGAATGGGAAAATGTGATTTTACATTCTTGTCCAGATCTGATGCTCGATAAATGCACCTGCAGAAGAATCCACGCAGGTGCGACTCCGCAGGAGCGGAATTCTGCTCGCAAGTGCGAGCTTTTGAAGCACTTGGTATTTTCCGCAGGGGCGGACAATTCGTCGAACCTGCGGGATCGCAGGTGCGAAATATACTCCGTAGGTGCGACTTCTGTGTGGATGGGCTGGTCTTCGCAGGTGCGAGGTCGCACCAGCGGCCCAGAGTCCGCAAGTGCGGAATCACTGAAGCTTTTTGTGCACTTTTCACCACTTTTTGTTCAACTTCATTCCAATTCAACACCAACCACTTCATGGCATCATTTCCCTGAAAATTGAGCAATTACACACTAATAACAACCTCAAGTTATCATTAAACGATAAAAAATCTAACAAAAAGAGGCCAAAATGAGTGGTAAAATCACCACTCATCAACACCTCCAACTTAGAGCTTTTGCTTGTCCTCAAGCAAATCAAAACTAATAACTCAATGAGGTTCTACTATGTCAAACACAAGTTGCAATGCTCTTATTCACAAGTCACACTTTCCAACTAAGCATTATACTTATGGATTTGGTTGGTACTAATAATTAGGTTCAAGTATGAATCTTACTTGAATAACTCCCTCATTTACAAACAACTTCAAGAAGTGCACGGAAGTTTCCAAAATAAGCAAGTGACAAGAAAAAGCCTCAAGAAGTGACTCAACAACACTAGTCTACTACAAATGCTCAACTCGTTCACATATATATATATATATATATATATATATATTTATTTATTTTATTATTTTTTTATTTTTTTAATATATTAATTTCACCATTCAATCCTAATTCATGTGCCCTCACAAGAGAGAGAGAGAGAAAGTCCCAACTCACAATATTTACAATGGCAACAACAAGGGACATATTTACAAAGACACTCGAACTCACAAAGACTTTCAAGTGTTACAACCAATCATACCATAGGCTTGCCCTTATTTTAATTCATCGCATATTCAAAAATATTCGGTTGGAGATCCCATAAGGGCTTTTTAATCTTGTAACGTAGGTTTAGGGAAGAGTAGGATACACATTTGGAAAAATGACTACACCCTCCTTGAACACTACTCACATTTTCCTTTCTTGTTGCGCTTTGTTTCTTTTCAAACCACATAGCCTCATTTGCATCTAGTTACCAACATAGAACCACTTTAAGCACCTCGCTACATTTCTTCAAAGCTCCTATATTTATTTACATATACACATTTCTTTTTCTCTTCCTTTTTTGTATTTTTCATTTGGAGCTTGAATAATTTCAAAAGAATCTTTTGAGGCATATATTTTGCACTCAATGTACAACCTTACTAATTTCCAGTTTGACACTACACCCTCAACTTAGGCTTTTTGCCTCATTCTCAATATTCAAGGAGGGGCGGGTTCAAAAGAGGAATTATTTTGCAAAAGGGAAAGGTTTGTACTGAGGTGACCAAAGAAAAAGTTCAAGGCTCAAATGGGGTAACTAGTGATAATATTTATACAATGGTGGCTCGAAAGACTAACGAGGTTTTCAAATAACACAAAAAAGGCCTAAGTTCATTTCTCCAACCAAACATAATTATCATTAGCATTGAAAAACTTATCGGGCAAGTTCTAGATGATGGAAGTAGGCACAAGATTTATTTATACAAACACTAACACACATGGCACATGAATTAATCAAGATGGATTAATTTCATTTTTTTTTATTTTTTTTTATAGGAGTTTAGAGAAATATTTTCGAACTAGTGTGTAAAGAGTCACTAACAGAGTCAAGAATTTATCACAAAGGTTATCTTTCACAATGCAGCTTACTTGTTTTCATTCAAAATCTTATTTCGGAGGAGTATTCTAAGTACACATTTCACATACAAGAGACTAATTTCTTTAGTACCAAATAATCCAAAAGTCTCTTTCTAGCAACACAAGACTAATTCCCTTAAGAAAGTTGTCACACCATCTATCATAGGGACAAGTCACCCGGTTCACTTCAAAACGTGCTTCTTGGGAAAGAACCATAGCATGAAGAAAACCCAAGAAAGTATTATTATTACGGAAATTAAACAAACTACTCAAAATAAAACTAACTATTAACAAAACTAAACCGATCACACCAAGCCCGGCAAGGGTACATAATATCTATAACAAAGAAGCCCGTCAAGGGCACATAACAATGTCATAAACACATGTAAAAACTAAGTTAAAGATAGATAAAATGTACAAGATCCATAAAATGTGCATATGCCACCCCCAACTTAAAACATTGCAGTGTCCTCACTGCACATTATCAAAATAAATGGCAAAGTTTGAGGGTCTCCCTGAGGTCTGCATCAGACTAGCAGACTGCAGGAGAAGTGGCTGGTCAGTGCGGCTGCGCCCCATCGGCATCATCATCTTCATCCTCATCAGCAGCATCATCCTCATCATCCTCATCATCCTCATCAGCAGCATACTCAGCCTCAGACAAGAAGGAGTACTCCTCGCTATCATCGGCATCTGCAACTGACAGTGGCTTGCTCGGCTGCCCCCACTTGAAGATTGCTTTTACCCCCCTCCATATCTTGACTAAGAGCTTCCCCTTCTTCTTATTCTTCACCTTCTCCTTTTTAACCGCATCCTACAATTCAACATGTGCCTTTGCAAGGCTGGTGTAGGAAGTCTCCATCTGCTTCAGAGAAGCAGCCATTCTGTCCTGAGAAGCAGCCATCTCCGTCTGAGTGTCAAAATGTTTCTTCATCTCAACTCTAGAATAATAGTCAGGCAGGGGTTGTGGCTGTGAAGTGGGGGGTCCAGTGGGGAGCTTGGACACAAGGTCCCGAATAAGAGTGAGCTGGGAGTTCATCTCCCCAAATGGACCTGCTGATGAACTAGGCTGTGAGGTAGATCCAATCTCGGTGGTAGTGGTGGTCATCTTTCTCTTCTTACTCTTTATAGCTCCACCTTCGCCCTTGACCCTCAATGGCTGGAAGGGCTTGTCAGCCGGCACCCGCAGATCATCAGGGCGTTCCTCAACCTCTGCCCGTCGGCATAACTCAGTGATCAGTGATGGAAATAGTAGCCCAGGCTCATTGTCAATTACCGATTGCCACATCTCCTGTAGAATATAGTGAGCTGGGTTCACTGGAACACAGGAGATCAGGAAGGATATGATCAGAGCCCTGACGTAGGATACGTCTGTGACATTCCCACTAGGGGAGACTCTGTTGCTCAGTATGTACAACCATATCTTGGCTTCGGCCATGAAGTCAGTCGAATTCAAGCCCTTCCTTTTGGCTGCCCATTTTGATCGTACACTTTCTCGGTATAGTTTGGAAGCCAGCCATGCTGCATTTTCACAATTATCCCGCTCCACCACTGGCTCCATCGGGTAGTTTTGAATTCCTAAGCATGACCACCCAGACGATAACAGTCGTTCATAGAATTCAGGCAGTTTCTCATTCACTTTGTCCATGGTAATGCCTCGCTCAAGTATCAATTTTTTTGTGAGGAGGTGCTCAAAATACTGGCGCTGACAGGCAGATGACATGAACCGGTGGTCATCATATTGCTCTCCAGCTTCCTCCTCAATTTCACAATTTGGCTTGGGTTCGGGTCCATTATTTTAATCAAAGTACCTATAGAAAAAATTCAAAATGAAGTTAGTTAAGCAGTGGGATATTGTTAAGCATATTAAAACACTGCAAATAGGCCAAAGAACCAGGTCGAACGGGCCCGGGAAGGACCTGTTGCAAGCTCACTATTTTTGTGCGAAAATGGCAGTTTTCGCACCTGCGGACTTTTGGTCGCAGGTGCGGTCTCGCACCAGCGGGAAATTTGTTCGCACCTACGGTTATTGTCGCACCTGCGATTATGGAATCGTAGGTGCGATGTCGCACCTGCAGAATTTTGACCGCACCTGCGATCCTGCGTCCAAAAAGCAACTGCCCAGTAATTTTTGAAATTTTTGACTTGGGGCTTGCCTTTGGCCACTAATCTGTACTCAAGACTTCTAGATTAGTGTACCAAATTGTATTCTAACTTCATTACTACTGCACTCAAGGTACGTGGCACTCGATTCTCACTCAGACAATATCCCGACCACTCAGCGAGCGTATGAAATTAACTCCCTCTTCACACGAATTTGATGCTTGAAACAATCCCTCAAAAGGTTGCTTCACTGAAACAAGCACTGCCTAACTACTCTCAACCAATTCCTTACTCTAATTCGAACATAGGTTGCAAAGTAACAAAACAAAATAATAAAAAGAAAACGAACATAGACTGTACACGGCCGTTGAAGGCTTGAGGAAACAAACACCTAATTAACAACAAATAGAGAGGAAGAAAGAAGAGATGGGAAGAAGTTACTTGACCTCTTGTGGTTTCAGTGTGTGAGAATTGAGAGATATGAGGGCTCTTTCTGTTCTTTGGGAAGTTAGGGCATAGAGAAAAATTTGGGAATTAAACTGACCTGAGGAATACGGTTTGGGATTTTGCCTGGGGCCTCCGCACCTGCGGTACAGCAGGTGCGAAGGTAGGAACGCACCTGCGATTGAATTCGCACCTGCGAGTTCGCACCGGCGAAAGTATGACCGCAGGTGCGAAAATACATGGGTTTGCGCAGAACATTCTGTAGACATTTGCGATCACATTTTTGATCGCAAATGCCGTTCCGAAATAGCATTTTGGACATAAGGCATCGCAAACCTGGGCAGAAGGTTTTCCCATCAATTCCTTTGTCTTCTTGCACTGGTTTTGACTCCCCGGTATCCCGAACCTGCTCAAATCAACTCCAAAAAATGCAAAACTTGGCAGATTGGTTAAAAAAAATTAATAAGCTATTCTAAAAAGGAAAATTTCAAAAATGACCAAAAATTTTGAAAAACGATGGGTTACCTCCCACTAAGCGCCGCATTTAACGTCGTGGCACGACGCAAATCAACTTTTACTACTTTTCTCGCTACTTTGACGATATGAACTGGGCACCTAGCTTGGAATCAAGCTTGTGACAACGGGCGGTGGGGGGTGGTAGATAGATGACCGAGCCAAGCCTTAATGTCTTCATTTTGCACTTCTTAGCTCTCATGTGAGGCAAGTCATTTTGCTTTCTTGTTTCCTCAAATTGCAAGATGTATGGTAAGAACTTTTTCTCCTCGCAACGCTCCATTGACTAGTGTAGTTCACCTTCCATTTTACCACACAATCCCAATGTTGAAAAATTCTTGGAATGTGCCTTCAAACCTCCAACTTGCAAATTTTTCTGGATTTTGACATCCTTATTTTTCCCCGGAATAGAGTCAATTTCAACCAAATTTTCAATCACCCCGGTTGACTCTAATTCCATATTTTTTTTGGCATCACTAATACTCATGGAGTCAGTTGGCGGATGTTCAAGGCTTGATTCCTCAAAGTAAAACCCACTCTCACCCTTGGAATTCTCTTCTTGGCTTCTATCTACACTTTCAACTTGAGAGGCATGGCGAGCCTCCATTAATGCTTGCATTTGATCCTCCAAAGTGCGGATGTGCTCATCATTTTGAGTCACTTCATGCTTCAATTCCTCGAGTACAAAGTTTTGTTTTTCCTCATTTTCAAGAACGGCATCCAACATGAGCATCATCCTCTTATTTTGAGCATTTGAGAGTTCTTCTTGGTTTTGTTCAAGTGCCAAGGAAGAATTTTCAACTTCTTGGCTTTCACTCACCTCCAAGGCTTTTTGAACCCTTGAAGCTTAAATCATTGCATCCATTTGTGAGTGTAACCTTTCGAGTGCCAAATCATTTTGGAGACTATTCTCCAAAAGTTCTTCCAAGGCATTTTGCTCATGGTTCCATTCTTCAAGTAAGCACTCCAACATGATCTTGAACTCTCCATTTTTACCATGCTCACTTTCCTCCACTTCTTCACCCCTAAAATTTCCATCACAAAAGTAGAATCATCATAGTGGGGGCTTGGGGAAGGGACGGACAAATATACACAATCATCCCAATGACCATTTTGGCAACCACACCTATCACAAATACTCCACTCATGGGTTTGAGGTTGTGCGCACAATCTATCCCCGGGAGAATTTAAATAATTTTGCCACGAGTGTGGTCCTCCACAATAAGGACAAGGGTCATAAAAGTATGAACAACTACCATCCGACCAATTTTCATTATGTGAAGCCATAAAATTTTTATTTTATGAAAAATTAAGAACATAAACAAGTAAAATAATTACACAAATTTTCACATGTTTGAATCAAAGCACTTATGCTTACTTCTCAAACAACCTAAATTACGCCAATTGTTTCCCCGGCAACGGCGCCAAAATTTGATACGCTCAAATTACACTTTAAAATAGTGTAAAGTGATCGATGTCAAATATAGTAACCCAATAAGGTTGAGGTCGAATCCCACAGAGAACAATATTGAGGCGAGTAGGAATGCAAGAGAATTATCACTTATCGCGCAATGCTACACAAATAAGATTTTGGGTTTTGAAAAGTGTTTATAACTAAATGCGGAAATATAACTAATTTAGAAATCAAGTAAAATGATCAATGGCGACAAGAATGAATGCATCGGGTATTACACTCAAGTAACGATCCAATGTATTTCATGATTTTACAAATATGAGCGACTTTATGTTAATTAGCCACGGATAATAATTCTTAATTAGCTTTTTCTAAAGACTAATAAGACTTCCTAATTGAATTATTCCTAAACCAATCAAGAGATTAAGCACATCCGGATATATCTACAAGTAGTTCAATCCTATCCCTAGGTAGAATCCATAAAATGAGGGTTAAAGCCTCAAGTTCTTGTTAATTAATCTTTCCCAACCCCAAATTATCCTTTCCAAAATTAATTCAGAGTTAATGGGCGAGTCCTAGGGTTAGCTAATCCCTTTGGAAACATTAAAGAACAAGAATAATTAAAGTAACAATAACTCACTTCGTAAAATATGAAAAATCATTCAATACATAAGCACAACAAGGTATTTAATCTACACTTCAAACATGAATATTTCCATAAACAAGAACTAGTGTTGGAAAGAAATAACACACTTAAATATTCAATACAAAGCAAGAAAATGAAGAAACAAACATAAATGAGTAAGAAATCCTTAACCACAAGAGTGAAATCTTCAAATCCCAAGTGTGTGTGCAAACCCTAGCTTCAAGACTTGTTCTTCTCTCCACAAAATTATATTTACAAAGCCAAAAAAAATCCCTAAAAATGACTGCTAGGTCGAGTATATAAGAGTGGGGATGGGAAAATGTGATTTTACATTCTTGTCCAGATCTGATGCTCGATAATCGCACCTGCGGAAGAATCCACGTATGTGCGACTCCGCAGGAGCGGAAGTCTGCTCGCAGGTGCGAGCTTTTGAAGCTCTTGGCATTTTCCGCAGGGGCGGATAATTGGTCACACCTGCGGGATCGTAGGTGCGAAATATACTTCGCAGGTGTGACTTCTGTGTGGATGGGCTGGTCTTCACAGGTGCGAGGTCGCACCAGCGGCCCAGAGTCCGCAAGTGCGGAATCACTGAAGCTTTTTGTGCACTTTTCACCACTTTTTGTTCAACTTCATTCCAATTCAACACCAACTACTTCATGGCATCATTTCCCTGAAAATTGAGCAATTACACACTAATAACAACCTCAAGTTATCATTGAACGATACAAAATCTAATGAAAAGAGGCCAAAATGAGTGGTAAAATCACCACTCGTCAATCACCTCCGAGTACCCAAGGTTACGGATTATTTCCTCCCAGGATAGAACGAATTACACACTGGTGTAGTGGTACTTCAAACCCTAGTGTTTCAGCGAACACAAAGTTCGGTAGCAGATCACACTTACTGTTGCTTTCTTTGAAGTTAAAAATATGCAGAAAAAAGGAGGAGAACTCAGAAATTCATATGAAAAATCTAAGAGAATGGACTTGTATTTATAGCCAATGTTGGGCTGAAAACTGAAGAGGTGCACCTCCTCAGAATTGTTGTTTATGTAAACGGATGTAGCATAAATGTCATAACATAAATGGCTATTTACTCAAAAATAAACCTGGGGAATTGAAGAGGGAGGTTAATTTTCTGTTACAAAACTGAAAAATGGATAACTAATAATGGAATTGGATTTAATATTAATATTTTGTTATTAAAACGGGTACTTAATAACATTTTTGTTAATGTTAAGTATTAACAGATAAATTTGGTAAAAAAAATTAATCAATCGATCGATCATTTGACCAAATCCAAATCCAAATCCCAATCTGAAGCCAAGTCGAGCAAGCGACGACAACGACGACAGCGCGAGGCTGGCCTTCTTCTCAACTCTTTAAGAGCTAGAAGAGGAGCAATTACTTATATACCCATTAAAAACCTCTTCCTCTTCCAATATGGGACAATGTCCCTTCATCAAAGAGGGAATCTCAAATGAAACTCAAATATTTCATTTTTTCCTCCATTTCTCATTCACCCTCTTTTAAGCTGCATTAAGCTTAATAACCCCACAATCCCCCATATGAATGGGGAATGGCTATATCACGGAAATATGCATGAAAAATTGTGTGATTCGCCAGCGATGATTAATTGCATCTGGATAAGTAGGTTTTCCTTTGAACTTTCCTTAATGAACTTATGTCGGATATACTCGGTCAATCGGTAGATTTGATATGTTTGAACCATCAAACTTCGTTGTATACCTAGATAACCATAAGTCACAACCACCCCTTAACCATCTTTGGTTCTCATTGTTGTGTTCGTTTCAGCTATGAACACCGTCTGGTTTCATAAGTGCGTAGAGAACTGGCCTTACTAAACGTGTCATCCCGTAGATACACTATTTGATATACCCCGTATCAAATTTAGAAATTATTAAAAAGTCGTAATGCTTTATCCTTGGTACTGAATATTGTCTCATCACGAGAATGGACCAAAATTTTAGTTGACAATGTTGAACCATCATTAGTGACTTTGTTTGATCTCCTTGAACCTAGATCTTGTGATCTCCAGTCTTCTAGGTAGAGTTACCGCCACAATGACTTGTTCTCGACCATAGTCCCATTCCCCTAGATGATTTCTCAACTACCTCTCTAGTTAGGACTTTTGTAAGTGGATTTGACACATTATCGCTTGACTTTACATATCAATCGTGATAATTCCTCTAGAGAGTGATTGCCTAATGTTTTTATGTGTTTGTCGTATATGACGAGATTTACTGTTATACATAATGCTACCAGCTCTTCCAATTGCCGCTTGACTATCCCAATGTATGCATATTGGTGCCAACAGTTTGGTCCAAAATGGAATGTCTCCTAAGAAATTCCGGAGCCATTCATCTTTTTCACCGGCTTTATCTAATGCTATGAACTCAGCCTCTATTGTAGAGTGGGCAATACAAGTTTGTTTGGACGACTTCCAAGATACCACTCCTCTACCAATAGTGAATACATATCCACTTGTGGACTTAGAATCAGTTGAATCGGTGATCCAATTTGCATCACAATATCCCTCAATGATCGCAGGATATTTACTGTAATGCAAAGAAAAATCGTTGGGTATGTTCTAAATATCCCAAAACTCATTTCATTGCCATCCAGTAAGATTGACCTGGATTCCTCGTCTATCGACTCAATTTACTTATAGCACAAGCTATATCTGGTCGTGTACAATTCATGATGTACATTAAGCATCCCAACACACGAGCATAATCCAATTGTGATATGTTTTGGCCTTTGTTCTTTGCTAATGCAAGATTCACGTCAATTGGAGTCTTTGCAACATTAAATCCTAAGTGCTTGAATTTTTCAAGTATTGTCTTAATATAATGAGATTGTGAAAATGCCACACCTTGACGAGTCTTATGGATCTTAATTCCCAAAATTAAATCAGCTGCTCCCAAGTCCTTCATATCAAATTTGTCAGTTAGCATACGTTTAGTCGCATTTATGTTGGCAATGTCATTACTCATTATCAGCATTTCATCCACATACAAGCAAACAATGACTATGTGATTTGGAACATTTATAATGTACACACATTTATCACATTCATTTATCTTAAAACCATTTGACAACATTGTTTGGTCAAATTTCGCATGCCATTGTTTGGGTGCTTGTTTTAGTCCGTAAAGGGACTTAACAAGTCTACATACCTTCTTTTCTTTACCTGGAACCACAAACCCTTCAGGTTGTTCCATGTAAATTTCTTCCTCCAACTCTCCATTTAAGAAGGCCGTCTTAACATCTATTTGATGAATTTCAAGACCATAAACTGCAGCTAACGCTATCAACGTTCTTATGGACGTAATTCTTGTAACTGGAGAGTATGTATCGAAATAGTCAAGACCTTCTCGTTGTCTATATCCTTTGACCACAAGTCTTGCCTTAAACTTGTCAATAGTGCCATCATCTTTCATTTTCNAATACCTTCTTTTCTTTACCTGAAACAACAAACCCTTCAGGTTGTTCCATGTATATTTCTTCCTCCAACTCTCCATTTAAGAAGGTTGTCTTAACATCCATTTGACTAATTTTAAGACCATAAACTGCAGCTAATGCTACTAAAGTTCGTATGGACGTAATTCTTGTAACTGGAGATTATGTATCAAAATAGTCAAGACCTTCTCGTTGTCTATACCATTTGACCACAAGTCTTGCCTTATATTTGTCAATAGTGCCATCATCTTTCATTTTCCTCTTAAAGATCCATTTAGAACCCAACGGTTTATTTCCAGGAGGAAGATCANTCTCTTCCCAAAACAATGATTTCGAAGAAGACATAGCTTCTTTAAATGTTTTAGCGAACATTCCCTAATAAGAAAGTCACAAAATCTGGTCCAAATGAAGTAGACGTTCTTTGACATTTACTACGTCTTGGATCCTCCTGATTAAATGTACTTTTTTTTGTTTCTTCCCAAGGCTGTTTAGATCCTTCACCAATTGACTCATATTCCTTTTTATAAGGATATGTATTTTCAAAGAACTCAGTATTATCTGATTCTATAATTATATTATTATGAATATCGGTATTTTCTGATTTATGAACCAGAAATCAATATGCTTTACTATTGGTCACATATCCTATGAAAACACAATCACCGGTTTTTGGTCCTATTTTTACCCTTTTGGGTTTAGGAACTTGCACTTTTACCAAACACCCCCACACTTTAAAATAATTCAAGCTGGGCTTGCTTCTTTCTATTTTTCATATGGAATAGATTGTGTTTTGCTATGGGGTACTCGATTTAGTATTTGGTTAGCCGTAAGAATGGCTTCCCCCCACAAGTTCTGTGGCAAAACAGAACTTATCAACAATGTGTTCATCATCTCCTTTAATGAACGATTCTTTCTTTCCACAATCCTATTGGATTGAGGCGTGTAAGGGGCCGTTGTTTGATGAATAATTTAATATTCTAAACACGTTTCTTCAAAAGAAGATTCATATTCACCACCCCTATCACTTCTTATCATTTTGATTTTCTTGTTAATTTTTGCATTTCAACTTCATTTTTGTATAGCTTGAATGTGTCTATTGCTTCATCTTTACTATTAAGCAAGTAAACATAGCAATATCGAGTGATATCATCAATAAAAGTTATGAATACTTCTTTCCACTGCAAGATGGTATTGACTTCATGTCGCAAATATATGTGTGAATTAAGTCTAAAGGATTTGAATTCCTTTCAACTGACTTATAAGAATGTTTAACATACTTAGATCCCACACGTATTTGACATTTTGATTTGTCGCATTCAAACTTAGACAATACTTCCAAGTTAATCATTTTCCGCAATGTTTTATGATTGACATAACCCAAACGTATATGCCATAATTTATTTGACTAAAGTAAGTAAGACGAATCTGAAATGTTATTATTATTCTACATAACCATTACATTCAGCTTGTAAAGGCCCTCCGTGAGGCAACCTTTTCCTACAAACATTTCGTTCTTACTTATTACAACCTTATTGGATACAAAAAAACACACTTAAAACCATTTTTAACAAGATTTCCAATAGAGACTAAGTTCTTCCTAATCTCGGGAACATGAAGGATGTTGTTTAAAGTCACCACCTTTCCAGAAGTCATTTTTAGAAATATCTTCCCACATCCTTCAATCTTGGCGGTTGCATTTCCTATAGAAAGCGTCTCTTCGGGTCCAACAGGAGCATATGTAGCAAAAGCTTCTCTAACAGCACAAACATGGCGAGTGGCTCCAAGATCAATCCAACACTCCTTAGGATTTCCCGCCACGTTGCATTCGGGAAGCATAGCACATATGTCATCAACATCTTCATGTTTTTCCACCATATTTGGTTGACCCTTCTTTTTGTCTTTCTTTGGAGTACGACAATACGTAGATTTGTGTCTAGCTTTCCCATAGTTGTACCAATTTTTGTTGAAGCGCTTCTTGCATGAGGTTCTTTTTGGTCCAGAAGCCTGCTTCCTCTTCCTCTTGTTTTGAGGAGTATCCTCAATAATATTTGCTCTCATTATTGTTGAGTTTCCACGACCTCTCTTTTCAGCATCTTTGTTGTCCTCTTCGATTCTCAACCGAACAATGATATCTTCAAGTGACATCTCCTTGTGTTTGTGTTTCAAGTAGTTTTTGAAGTCCTTTCACAAAGGAGGCAACTTCTCAATTATCGCTGCTACTTGGAATGCTTCATTGATGACAAGACCTTTAATGAAACTTCTGTTAGTAAAAATACTAAAATTACTACTTTCAAAATTAGAACTAGTTCGATTTATACCTTCAGCAAGGAGATCGTGAATAACCACTTGCAATTCCTGGACTTGGGTAATAACAGACTTGCTATCTACCATTTTGTAGTCCAAAAACTTTGCGGCAACGAACTTCTTCAACCAGCCATTTTTAGCTTTGTATTTCCTTTCAAGCGCAATCCACAGTTCTTTTAACGTCTCCACGCCACTGTATACGTTATACAGATCGTCCTCGAGTCTGCTAAGAATATAATTCTTGCACAAAGAACGCTTCCACGCTTCAATCACGAGAAAGCGTTCAGTCTATGAAGTTTCATCGTGAAGCACAGGAACATTTTCCTTGACGAACTTCTGCAGACTTAAAGTAGTCAGGTAGAAGAACATCTTTTGCTGCTAGCTTGAAATTAATCCCGGAAAATTTTTTGAGTTTTTCTGTCGGTGCCAATGCTGGTGTTGTTCGGCTAGTAGATGCATTGGCAGTCACCATGGGAACAGTCTGGTCCCATTTTTCTCACGACCCAATTTACCCTCCGAAAGGTATAGTGACGGCACCTAGTCTCTATGACTAGGTAAGCCTAGAAATTTTCGGAAAACAATAGAATCAATAAAATAAAGACAAAAAAAATATCAACTAGATATAAGGTAGCTACTCAGCATTTACAGTTTGTACTTCCCAAAACTCGGAATGTCACCAACTTCACAAACTAAACTCTATGGTTCAATATACAAACTGGAAATGAAAGTGTAGTCTCATATACGAACTATAACTATGCTAAAATAGGAGGGGTACTCAAAAGCTCTGCGGACGCTGCAGAAACACCTCAAAGTCTCCCGAAGATCTGCTACTCTACTGACTCAGGAACGGTGCGCTGGAACCTGGATCTGCACATGAGAAATCTTGTGTAGAAGGGCGTGAGTACTCCACATTCGGTACCCAGTAAGTGCCAAGCCTAACCCCAGTCAAGTAGTGACGAGGTCAGGTTACGGCTCTACTGAGTTTGCAAAAATAAAAAAATATAATTAACAGTTAAGTAAAAACGGTAATAATTAAGAGGAAGTAAAGTGAACCGGAAAGAATGAAGTAGTAAATCTCAGTTCTGCACAGCATATAAATCAGTAGATAGTCGTACAATGCAATACAGGGGAAGGTCTCAGATCTCGACCCGCAGTCTCAATGTAAATGTGCAATTCAGTGTGAGGGAAAGTCTCAGATCCTAGCCCGCAGTTCCAATGTAAACATGCAATGCAATGCAGGGGAAAGTCTCAGGTCATAGCCCGCAGTCCCAATGTAAATATGCAATGCAATGCAAGGGAAAGTCTCAAGTCGTAGCCCGCACTCCCTATGTAAATATGCAATACAATGCACGGAAAAGTCTCAGGTCATAGCCCACAGTCACAATGTAAATATGTAATGTGAGATGTATATCAGATATAGCGTAATTCAAAAGTTTGGGAAAAACAGTTGGAAAATATAGAGGAAAGGTACTTAATCCAGTTTCAAATAATTGTAACGAGTGGAAAAAAAATCAGGTAAAATCTTTAGACTTGATAACATCTTAAGCCGCTACTGAGTTAAACCAATAACATAAATAATAGTAATTGAAGATGAAGTACATTAAAAAGGAATCAATGGATTTAGTGAGAATATCACGTGCACGTACTCGTCACCTCACGTACACGGGGTTTTTATGTCAAAAATCAGTTATAAATGCCAAAGGAATTTCCCAACACAGAGTTAGGCAAGCCACTTACCTCGACTGTGCTAATCAACCAATAATCACGTTATTACCACGAGTATCCAACTCCGGGTGGCCCAAATCTATTCAATTCGATTGCATAATGTAAATATCATTTCAAGAAATCAAAATACCTTATAAATTAGAAGCTAACACGCGAAATTAGGAATTTTGACCAAAATGCCCCTCGGGCCCACGTCTCGAAATCGGGTACAAGTTATATTTTTCGGACACCCATTCACTCAAGAACTCACTCGACCAGAAACATCGAAATCTGATGCCAAAACCCCCTTAAATTCTCAGAATTTTGGTTTGGGGAAGATTCATCAATTTCCCATGGTTTTTTCTCCATTTTTGATAATTAAACTAAAGAAAACAACGGGGATTAATGGTCTAATAATGAATTAGGATTAGAAAATGTTACCTATGATCTTTCTCTTCAAAACCTACTGAAAATCGCCAATTCCCGAATTCTCAAACGATTTATAGACTATGATAATCAACCCTCGGATTTTTGGAATAAACACACAAGGATCACGCACCTGCGGTCCCGATCACCGCGCCTGTTGTACCGCACCTGCGGAAAAAGCATCGCAGGTGCAGAATTCACTTAAGTCCACTGGGGCTGCACCTGCGTTCATTTGGTCGCGCCTGCGGTTCTGCACCTGTGGAACCCAGGTCGCACCTGCGACCACTGGTCAATTCCCTCACCATCGCACATGCGATCAGCCCTATCGCGCCTGCATGTCCGCACCTGCGAACCTTTGCAGGTGCATAAACACCAGAAGAAGGTCTGATTCAGCAAGTTGATAAGTTCCAAATTCTCCCGTTAAGCATCCGAAAAAACCTCGAGGCCCCCGGGACCTCAACCAAAACCACCAACTGACCCTAATACCTTATTCGAACTAGGTCGAGCCTTAAGAACACGTCTCATAACATCAAAATCATCGATTATGCATAGATTCAAGCCTAGGAACTTAGGAAAATTCTAGAATTCATATCCGACGCCGAAACACGTCTAAACTCATCTGAATGACCTCAAAGTTTTGCACAAAGGTCATAAATGACATTACAGACCTGCTATCGCTCCCGGAAGTCCATTCCGAGTCCGATATCAAAATCTCACCTATCGGCCGAATTCGTCGAAAATCTAACTTTCGCCAATTCAAGCCTAAATCCACAACCGACCTCGAAAACACATTCTAATTATGCTCCTAACCCTGAAATCACCCAACGGAGCTAACGGAGTTGACGGAATCCCATTCCGGATCCGTCTTCACACAGCTCTAGCTACGGCCAGATTTCTAAAGCTAAGATCCACATTTATGGACTATGTGTCCAAAATCACCTCGGATTTCATCACTCAACGAACCGACAGGTTCTAATAACATAATTAGACATAGGAGAAACGGTAAATAGGGGATCGGGGCATTAATTCTTATAACGATCGGTTGGGTTGTTACATCTTCCCCCTCTTAAGAAAATTGTTTGTCCTCGAACGAGCATAAAAACATACCTGAAGCTGGGAAAAGATGAGGGTACTGACTCCGCATATCCTGCTCCGTCTCCCAAGTCACCTCCTCGACTGGCTGACCCCTCCATTGAACCTTTACTGATGCAATATACTTTGACCTGAGCTTTCTGACCTGCCTGTCCAATATAGCTACAAGCTCCTCAACATATGATAGATCCTTGTCCAATTGGACTGAGCTGAAATCCAAGACATGAGTCGGGTCACCGTGATACTTCCGGAGCATGGAGACGTGGAACACTTGATGAACCCCTAGTAGGCTAGGAGGCAGGGCTAGCTCATAAGCAACCTCCCCAACACGTCGCAGCACCTCAAAAAGGCCAATAAATCTCGGACTCAGCTTACCCTTCTTCCCGAACCTCATGACGCCCTTCATAGGCGATACCCGAAGCAAAACCCGATCACCAGCCATAAATGCTAAGTCCCGAACCTTCTGATCCGCATAGCTCTTTTTCCTGGACTAATCTGTGCGAAGTCTCTCCTGAATCACCTTTACCTTGTCCAGGGCATCCCGAACCAAGTCTGTACCCAATAATCGGGCCTCGCCCGGCTCAAACCATCCCACGGGAGACCTGCATCGCCTTCCATACAAGGCCCCATATGGCGACATCTGAATGTTGTACTGGAAACTGTTGTTGTAGGCAAACTCTGCAAGGGGCAAGAATCGATCTGATGACCCTCCAAAATCCATCACACAGGCACGGAGCATATCCTCGAGGATCTGAATAGTGCGCTCAGACTGCCCGTCCGTCCGAGGGTGAAAAGTTGTGCTCAACTCTACCCTGGTGCCTAACTTCTGCTGAACGGCTCTCCATAACCGTGAAGTGAACTGTGTACCTCTATCTGAAATGATAGATACTGGAATACCGTGGAGGCGAACAATCTCTCTAATATAAATCTCAGCCAACCTCTCCGATTAATATGTATTCAGTATTGGAATGAAATGGGTTGATTTGGTCAGCCGATCCACAATCACCCAAATAGCATCATGCTTCCTCAAAGTCCAAGGATGTCCAACCACAAAGTCCATGGTGATCCACTCCCACTTCCACTCTGGAAGCTCAATCTGGTGAAGTAACCCTCCTGGTCTCTGATGCTCACATTTGACCTGCTGACAGTTGAGACATTAGGCTACAAACTCTGCTATATCCTTCTTCATTCTTCGCCACCAATAGTGTTGTCCCTGATCTTGGTACATCTTCGTGGTACCCGGATGGATGGAATACCGCGAACTATGGGCCTCCTCAAGAATCAACTCCCGAAGCCCATCTACGTTGGGTACACAGATACGGCCATGCATCCTCATCACCCCATCCTCTCCTATAGTCACATCTTTGGCATCACCCCGCCAGATTATATCCTGGAGAACTAAAAGCTGGGGATCATCATATTGGCGCTCTCTGATAAGATCATGGAGGGAAGATCGAGCAACCACACAAGATAATACCCGACAAGGCTCAGAAAGATCCAATCTCATGAACTGACTGGCTAAGGACTGAACATCTAAGGCTAGAGGCCTCTCAGCTACATGAAGGTATGCCAAACTCCCCAAACTCTCTGCCCGGCGACTCAAGGTGTTGGCCACCATATTAGCCTTCCCCGGGTGATATAATATAGTGATGTCATAGTCCTTTAGCAACTCTAACCACGTACGCTGGCACAAATTTAGATCCTTCTGCCTGAATATGTGCTGCAAACTCCGGTGATCCGTAAATATCTTACAGGGAACACCATATAAATAATGATGCCATATCTTCAGGGCGTGAACAATCGCTGCCAACTCGAGATCATGAATAGGGTAGTTCTTCTCATGGACCTTCAACTTCCTGGATGCGTAGGCAATCACCCTACCGTCCTGCATCAACACCGCTCCCAAGCCAATCCTCAAAGCATCACAATAAACTGTATAGGATCCGGAACCGGTAGGAAAAACCAACACAGGAGCTATAGTCAGGGCTGTCTTGAGCTTTTGAAAGCTCTCCTCACACTCCTCAGTCCATATAAAAGGTGCACCCTTCTGGGTCAGTCTGGTCATAGGCGCTGAAATGGATGAAAATCCCTCCATAAAACGGCGATAATACCAAGCCAAACCGAGGAAACTGCGGATCTCAGTAGCTGAGGACGGTCTAGGACAACTCTGAACCGCCTCTACCTTCTTCGGATCTACTTTGATCTCATCCGAAGACACCACGTAGCGTAGGAATTCCACAGAATCAAGCCAAAATTCATACTTAGAAAACTTGGCATACAACTTCTTCTCCCTCAATGTCCGAAACACGGGCCTCAAGTGCTGCTCATGGTCCTCCTGGGACCTAGAATATACCAGAATGTCATCAATGAACACAATGATGAAAGTATCAAGATAAGGCTGAAATATGATGTGCATAAAGTGCATGAAAGCTGATGAGGCGTTGGTCAGCCCGAATGACATAACCAGGAACTCATAGTGGCCATATCTGGTCCTGAAGGCAGTCTTCGGGATATCCGGTTCTCGAATCGCCAGTTGATGATAACCTAAATGTAGATCAATCTTGGAGAACACTCTAGCACCATGTAACTGGTCAAATAGATCATCAATGCGAGGCAATGGGTACCTTTTCTTCATTGTCACCTTATTCAACTGTCGGTAGTCAATACACATACGCATCGAGCCATCCTTTTTCTTCACAAATAATACTGGAGCGCCCCAAGGTGATACACTGGGCCTGATGAATCCCTTCTCAAGAAACTCCTGTAACTGTTACTTCAACTCCTTCAGCTCCATAGGAGCCATGCGATAAGGAGGAATGGAAATGGGTTGAGTAAAGCAACAAGTCAATGCCGAAAACAATGTCTCTATCAGGTGGCATACCCGGAAGATCAGCTGGAAATACATCAGAATAGTCTCTGACAACTGGAACTGACTCCACTGTAGGGGTCTCGGTACTAACATCTCTCACATAAGCCAAATATGTATCACACCCTTTCCCAACCATCCGCTGAGCCTTAAGAAAAGAAATGACTCGGCGGGGGTATACTCCAAGGAACCTCTCCACTCTAACCTCGGAGATCCTGGCATAGCCAGCATCACGGTTTTGGCGTGACAATCAAGAATAACATAATAGGGAGACAGCCAGTCCATACCCAATATAACATCGAAATCTACCATACTGAGTAGTAGCAAATCAGCTCTGGTCTCAAAACCACTGATAGTAATCAAACATGACCGATATACGCGGTCCACAACAAGAGAATCTCCCACTGGAGTAGAAACATAAACAGGGGAACTCAAAGAGTCTCGGACTATCCCCAGATGTGAAGCAAAATAGGAAGACACATATGAATATGTAGAGCTTGGGTTAAATAATACCGATGCATCCTTATGACAAACGGGAACAATACCTGTAATGACAGAATCTGAAGCAATGGCCTGAGACCGGGCCGGAAGAGCATAGTACCTAGCCTGACCTCCCCCTCTAGGGCGACCTCGACCTCCCCGACCTCCACCTTGAGCTGCCTGAGGTGGTGGGTAAGCAGCTAGGGCTGGAGAATAACTGGAGGACCTAGAGGAAGGCGTGGAACCTGATAAATCTGAGGGGGTGCACTCTGATAAGTCTGAGGTGGTGCACTCCTCCCCGCTCTTGGAAATCCTTGATCATATGTCGAGGATCACCACACCCAAAACAACCCCTCTGAGGACACAATGGTTGTTGCTGACTCTGAACTGACCAGTGATATCACCTTAAGCTAGAGGCACCTGAGGTACCGGTGGTGCATAATAAGGCTCCTGAGGTCTAGGAGGAGCTGGAATACCGATGGCTGCTGGAAGAGCTGAATGAATAGGGCGGCTCACAAAACCCTTACCATGGCGTGTTGCATGTGTACAAACTCCTGAAAAATGACCCGTCTCTCAAGACCTCTTAGCCTCTATTTTCTCTCTGTCCCGGGCCAACATACTCTCAATCCTCTTAGCAATGCTCACGGCCTGCTAGTAAGTAATATCTGTCTCCAGCTCTCTGGCCATGCTAGTACGAATGCTGGGATGGAGCCCCTCAATAAAACGACAGACTCTCTCTCTGACCGTAGAAACCAAAGCTGGTGCATGTCGTGCCAAGTCACTGAACCGGACTGCATACTCTGACACGGTCAAGGTACCCTAGCATAGCTGCTCAAACTGTGCACGCCAAGCATCCCTGAGACTCTGAGGGACAAACTCGAGCAAAAACATCTCTGAAAACTGAGCCCAAGTAAGTGAGGCTGCCTCGTGCGGACTACTAAGATCAAATGCACGCCACCACTGATAAGATGCTCCTCTCAGCTGGAAAGTAGTGAAAGAGACCCCACTCGTCTCCACAATACCCATGGTGCGAAGGATACGATGACACCCTTCTAGAAAATCCAGAGCGTCATCTGAAGCCAATCCGCTGAAATAAGGTGAGTGGTACTTCTTGTACCTCTCAAGACGGAGCTGCTCAGACTCAGATACAGCTGCTCTAGCCTCAGGCTGAACTGGGGTTGCAGAAAGCATGGGGATATACTCTGGGACCTGCCCTATATGAACCCTCTGCTCAGGAGTACGGGCTGCGGGAGTCTGTGTCCCTCCCCCGGCCTGGGATGTAGCTGGGGCTATCGGGAGTAGTCCCGCCTGAGATAGAGTACTGAAAGAAACTGCGCCAAAGTCTCTTGGAGGTCTGGAGTGACAGTAGGGACCTCCTGTGCCCCTCCAACTGTAGCTGCTGGGAGCTCCTCTGTCTCTGCTCTGGCCGATGCTCGGACCGCACCGCATGCTCGCCCCATGCCCTGGCCCCTGCCTCTGGTAGCTCTGATTGGGGGCTCGGGTGCCTGGTCATCAGTACGTCCGGTACGGGTACGAACCATTTGCAAGCAAGAATAGAATAGAGTTTAAGAATTTGATGACGGTAACCAGCACGATAAGGAACTCCAAAGAATTTGATTGTTCTTAACCGTTACATAGCCTCCTGAAGATACATATGGACGTCTCTACACCGATCCGCAAGACTCTGATAAATCGGCTTGTAATGTTGTGACTCCTATGAACCTAGAGGCTCTGATACCAACTTGTCACGACCCAATTTACCCTCCGAAAGGTATCGTGACGGCACCTAATCTCTATGACTAGGTAAGCCTAGAAATTTGCAAAAAACAACAGAATCAATAAAATAAAGAAAAAAAGGATATGAACTAGATATACGGTAGCTACTCAGCATATACAGTTTGTACTTTCCAAAATCCGGAATGTCACCAACTTCACAAGCTAAACTCTATTGTTCAATATACAAACTGGAAATGAAAGTGTAGTCTCATATTCGAACTATAACTATGCTAAGATAGGAGCGGGGACACAGAAGCTCTGCAGACACTGCAGAAATACCTCAAAGTCTCCCGAAGATCTGCTACTCTACTGACTCTGGAACGGTGCGTTGGAACCTGGATCTACACATGAGAAAGACATGCGCAGAAGGGCGTGAGTACTCCACATTCGGTACCCAGTAAGTGCCAAGCCTAACCCCAGTCAAGTAGTGACGAGGTCAGGTTACGGCTCTACTGAGTTTGCAAAAATAAACAAATATAATTAACAGTTAAGTAAAAACAGTAATAATTAACAGGAAGTAAAGTGAACCGGAAAGAACGAAGTAGTAAATCTCAGTTCTGCACAACACATAAATCAGTAGATAGTCGTACAATGCAATACAGGGGAAGGTCTCAGGTCTCTGCCCGCAGTCCCAATGTAAATATGAAATGGAATGCGAGGGAAAGTCTCAGGTCATAGCCCGCAGTCCCAATGTAAACATGCAATGCAATGCAGGGGAAAGTCTCAGGTCATAGCCCGCAGTCCCTATGTAAATATGCAATACAATGCCCGGGAAAGTCTCAGGTCATAGCCTGTAGTCCCAATGTAAATATGTAATGCGAGATGTATATCAGATATAGCATAATTCAAAAGTTTGGGAAAAACAATTGGCATATATAGAGGAAAGGTACTTAACCCAGTTTCAAATAATAGTAACGAGTGGAAAAAAAATAGGAATTGAAGATGAAGTATATCAAAAAGGAATCAATGGATTTAGTGAGAATATTACGTGCACGTACTCGTCACCTCACGTACACGAGGTTTTTATGTCAAAAATCAGTTATAAATACCTAAGGGAATTTACCAACACAGAGTTAGGCAAGCCACTTACCTCGACTGTGCAAACCAACCAATAATCATGCTCTTGCAACGAGTATCCAACTCTGGGTGGCCCAAATCTATTCAATTCGATTGCATAATGTAAATATCATTTCAAGAAATCAAAATAACTAATAAATTCGAAGCTAACACACGAAATTAGGAATTTTAACCAAAATGCCCCTCGGGCCCACGTCTCGAAATCGGGTACAAGTTATATTTTTCTGACACCCATTCACCCAAGAACTCACTCGACCAGAACATCGAAATCCGATGCCAAAACCCCCTTAAATTCTCACAATTTTGGTTTGGGGAAGATTCATCAAGTTCCCATGGTTTTTCCCCATTTTTTATAATTAAACTAAAGAAAACAACGGGGATTAATGGTCTAACAATGAATTAGGATTAGAAAACGTTACCTATGATCCTTCTCTTCAAAACCCACTGAAAATCGCCAATTCCCGAGCTCTCAAATGATTTTTAGACTTATGAAAATCAACCTTCGAATTTTTGGAATAAACACATAGGGATCTCGCACCTGCGGTCCCGATCACCGCGCTTACGGTACCGCACCTGCAAAAAAAGCATCGCACGTGCGGAATTCACTTAAGTCCACTGGGGTTGCACTTGTGGTCGTTTGGTCGCGCCTGTGATTCCGCACCTACGGAACCCAGGTCGCACCTGCGACCACTGGTCAATTCCCTCACCATCGCACATGCGATCAGCCCTATCGTGCCTGCGGGAAAACCTTCGCAAGTGTGAAAACACCAGAAGAAGGTCTGGTTCAGCAAGTTGATAAGTTCCAAATTCTCCCGTTAAGCATCCGAAACAACCCCGAGGCCCCCGGGACCTCAACCAAAACCACCAAGCTACCCTAATACCTTATTCGAACTAGGTCGAGCCTTAAGAACACGTCTCATAACATCAAAATCATCGATTATGCATATATTCAATCCTAGGAACTTGGAAAAATTCTAGAATTCACATCCCACGCCGAAACACGTCTAAACTCATCCGAATGACCTCAAATTTTGCACACAGGTCATAAACGACATTACAGACCTGTTGTCGCTCCCAGAAGTCCATTCCGAGTCTGATATCAAAATCTCACTTATCAGCCGAATTCGCCGAAAATCTAACTTTCGCCAATTCAAGCATAAATCCACAACCGACCTCGAAAACACATTCCAAGTACGCTCCTAACCCCGAAATAACCCAACGGAGCTAACGGAGTCGACGGAATCCCATTCCGTATCCGTCTTCACACAGCTTTAGCTACGGCCAGATTTCTAAAGCTAAGATCCACGTTTATGGACTATGTGTCCAAAATCACACCGGATTTCATCACTCAACGCACCGACAGGTTCCAATAACATAATTAGACATGGGAGAAACGGTAAATGGGGGATCGGGGCGTTAATTCTTATAACGACCGGTCGGGTCGTTATTATTGTCATTCGTCATTTCTGTAAAAGAACAAAACAAACAAACGTTAAAATCACGTAATTTTTAATCTCTAATAGTGTAGAAAACCACAAAGGTTTTACTCTCCATAAATAGTGAGTATAACACAAATACAAAAAATAAAATAAAATTCCTTAAGCTTGTCAGTATATTACATTTGTAAAATAATTCTGGAGAAAATAAAATAACATAAACAGAAATATAGATGAAACAAAAGTTAATCCAAGCCCAGTGAATCCACAGTGTTTCCTTAGGGAATATAATCCCCTCTGAGTACCCAAGGTTATGGATTATTTCCTCCAAGGATAGAACGAATTACACACTGGTGTAGTGGTACTTCAAACCCTAGTGTTTCAGCGAACACAACATACGGTAGAAAATCACACTTATTGTCGCTTTCTTTGAAGTTAAAAATATGCAAAAGAAGGAGGAGCACTCAGAAATTCGTATGGAAAATCTGAGAGAATGGACTTGTATTTATAGCCAATGTTGGGCTGAAAACTGAAGAGGTGCACCTCTTCAGAATTGTTGTTTATGTAAACGGAAGTAGCATAAATGTCATAACATAAATGGCTATTTACTCAAAAATAAACCTGGGAAATTGAAGAGGGGGGTTAATTTTCTGTTACAAAACTGAAAAATGGGTAACTAATAATGGAATTGGATTTAATATTAAATTGTTGGATTTAATATTAATATTCTGTTATTAAACGGATATTTAATAACATTTCTAATTTTTACTATTAACAAATAAATTTGATCCAAAAATTAATTAATCAATCAATTGACTGAAGTCGAGTCGAGCTGAGTGACGACGACGGCACGAGGCTTGCCTTCTTCTCAACTCTTTAAGAGCTAGAAGAGGAGCAATTGCTTATATATCGATCAAGAACCTCTTCCTCTTCTAATATGGGACAATGTCCCTTCATCAAGGAAGGAATCTCAAATGAAACTCAAGTATTTCGTTTTTCCCTCAATTTCCCATTCACCCTCTTTTAAGTTAAATTAAGCTTAATAACTCAACAGATGTCTCATTTACATAATCCTCCGCAAAAGTCTAAGACACAATTAAAACAAACATGAATGACGAACTGAAAGTTAAATTGCACAAGAATACATTACCGCCTACATATCTTCTACGCCTTCAAAAAATTGTCTTTTTTCTTGACTACAAGAAACAGATGATTAACGAGTGGGCCTCGCCAATGTTGAAATGCTAAGATGGGTAATACAGCTACTACAAACCCTACATAAAACACCATATAATTGTCCTTGAACACAAAATACAGCGCACAACCAAAGCTTAGCATCATTGCTTCTATTGAGGCA
>MDKI01184197.1:0-15977 GCA_005239505.1 Nicotiana paniculata
TATATATATATATATATATATATATATATATATATACACTCTGGACCTCAAGAGCTATCCTGCTCACATAACATCCCCACTACACGGGACCCCAGCACATAGGAAATTATCAAGCCGTTTCACAACTCACACGGCACAATCATAATAACACATGAATTTGACGAAGACGGAACGACATCCGTTATTCTAATACCTTTCCATGAAGAGTGCTCTACTGAAATGAACATGCCTGGCTCATACGGAGCCCATAATCATATTTAAATCCATCCATAAACATCGAGCCGCCTTGCTCGCACCAAACTAAGCTAATAGCTTTTACCTGGGTCCATATTAACCCACTTTCTCTCATAATACACGAGAACAACCATCATCACCGGGACAAACACCCCATAATCCATAATCAACTGAACCGAACTTCCTCCAGGCATAGATTCTCAAATAAACAATATTGTACTTCTTTATACTCAGTCCAAATCTTCAATCCATCAAGTGACTACATGTCACACTTTATAATAATCCTTTCACGGTCACGCTTCCATGACCTTCCACACAAGGTATCAAGTCTGCACATCCACCACTGGCCATACTACGCTGTAAGACAAATCAAGAACCTATAACCAGGGTACAAAGCCTCTTCCACCGAATATCAATCTCAGGTGACACTGAAGATAACACCAGCTTACTCTGAACTCTCGAATCTCTTTTTCTTGCTCTTCCGAGCCCATGGCATCCTCATTAACACCGAATCGCAATCTCGATTCTTACTCTCAGTTACATACTGCTTTTCGCACCTAACATGCCAATATGAGGCAGCACAAGAATTCCGTCATAATTGCTGAACCATCAATAGGGCGAACACTTCATCAAATAGAAACCTTTTACTTAACTCAATTTAGGAGTACCATCTCAACACACGAGTGAATTCCCCACAATCACCCAACATGCAAATCTTTACGTAGTAGTCTGTACCACCATAACCCTTCTGAGATACGCCTACAACTGACAGGACATAACACTCAAATGCTCCCACATGAAATTCGTTATGACGACCGACAAGCCCCGCACACACCGGCACAAACCACATGCATAACTTAATGACACCGGAGGAACTGATCACTGCCGAAAATGTGCCATTTCAACCATGACTAATCAATTTATTTTCTTTTAATCATATTCAATTGCTTCAGGAATAATAGCAACTTCCTCCAACTCATAGAAAACTCAACCCTCACTCCTTCCGAGTGACCTTGATTCACGAGACTATGCTACCTAAATCCCGCAACTCGTCTCATACCCTCCTAATAATCTTTCTACAATTCGTTGCTTATTTCTCTCACTCCTCCAATACTATCCTGCATGCTGAAACATATCATAGAACCTTCCAACCATCCTCATTTTTCTCAGAAATTACTCTGCAAAAGCTCGATTCTCGATCATACTGCTGCCTGAAACCCTTAAACGCCGCATTCTTGACTTTTGAACTCACTAGGATCACTATTGAGAGTCACCCACTCTGGCTGGACCCGAATACAATCAACTCCAAGGCTCTTTTAGCACATGAACACCCCTTTCAAGGAAACACGTGACCGAGTCACTATACTGACAACTCACCTATGCCTTAAGCAAAATTCTGAATCTTCCAAAGCCTAACCCTGGCCCGGTAGGGACAACTTTTGCACATATTCATCAAATCCCACGCACAATTACCATTTTACTCCTCTCCCTTAGATGAAATAACTTGCCAACACGCCGACAATCCACAACCCCATGAGAAGACAATCCTACAACCCAACTGCAGATGGTAGGACTCCCCCACTTAGCCTGAAGCTACTCCTTGCACCACTCGAGACCCTGTCGAGATCCTTTCTCCTTTGATAACGCGATCTAGCTCAACCAATCCGTCCAATTCTTCCAAATCCTCTTGCTAGCACTCCCTAAATACTCAAATTCTCTAGCATCATTCACATATTCCGCCTCCTACCGAATATCCACTAGAACCCCTCACCGAGACCTTCCAACCCCATCATCGCTAACCTATTCACAGAAGATAACCCACCTATGCTAATCACCCGCAGACACCTTCCAACGACGCTGAAATGCACGCTCTCTACGACTTCAATACTCCATCCTACACCCTGCTTCATTTACCAACTTTACTAGTCCGTCCTCTCCTCATGGACATCCATTAAATGCGCGACAATATTTTCAAACTCCAAGCTATGCTGTCTCTCCCCCAGTTTGCGACTGCTCAACTTCCATTTTTTCCACCTGTCCTCATAGCAATGGAACCACCGCCTAGCCTTATTTCAGGATCATTCTCTGTAGCTCTCAAACCAGCAGATCACCACGACTTCAAGCTCTTCGAAGATCATCTTTCTCTAGCTGCCTTCATTATCAACACTTATCTGGTACTGAACCACCACACCTCGCGGTCTCTGCCCACCGCATCCTTGAATACTCCTTCTTAATACTCTGATCCCACGCAACCAAAGAAACCATAACGCTGACAAACTTAACACATTCCATTCGATCAATGACAACGACTACACATTACAGGTGCATATCCCACCTCACTTGAAGACACCAAGTCTTACTACTTTATCAACCGCAGTCGGACCTTTCATAATCCAAATGCCTCTCCTCTGCCGGAACTAAAATACTGAAATCTCGAAATCACCTCCTGAGAATACCTCCCTTCAAACCATTCATCACCCCCAACATACGGGCAAGCCTTCTCATCATATCGACATTACACAATAGCTAATCGCAAGCATCAGCACTACCGGAGCATAACCTTAACGCTCTCAGAAACACAGCTACTAAGCTGAACAACATATTATTCTTCTGCAGGGCCATAGCAACAACCCCCACCAATTACACATGGAAACATCTCGAATTATATCCGTAACACCATTTCAATTCCTCAAATTTCTTGATTCATAGCAAGCGCTTCGCGACGCGTAAGATTGAGTAGGAACAAGCATAGGCATAAGCCTCAAAGGAATAAACTCGCACAATGAGGAATCAAGAAGGGAAGTACTCCTAACAGACCTGTAGCCTCTCGAAGATAAGTACAAACGTCTCCGTACCGATCCGCAAGACTCTACTAGACTTGTTCATGACTCGTGAGACCTAAGGGAACCTAGCGCTCTGATACCATGTTGTCACGACCCAAACCATAAGGTCGTGGTGGCGCTGGACATTAATGTCAGGAAAGCCAAGTCATTAATTAATTGAAATAACTTTCCGGTTTTAACATTTATGAAAACATTTCCTTTCACTTTATTACATATTAACCAAATAAAAATCTGTTAATTAAAAACAATGGCTTGAATACTACACTTTAGCAAATATATATCCCAAGAAATCCCAGAAACCTGGTGTCACAAGTACATGAGCAATTTCTAAGATTTTATATAATCATCACAAAGCCTGTCCGAAATACAAATTGGACAAAGAAATTTAAAATGAAAATAAATACAGTACGAGGGAGACTCTGTCAGCTGCGGATCGCCTCCGGATGATGCAGCTCGCCTAAGTATCCGAATCCTCCACATTTCTATGAAAGTACATGTGCAATAAAATTCACAACAAGTGCAGCATGAGTACAAAAACAACGTGTACTCAGTAAGTCGCCCGCCTAATCTCAGAGAGGTAGTGACGAAAGGTCAAATTAGACACTTACTAAAGGTCAATTTAGAGTATTAAGTGTGACACTAAGCATGATTATCATAGGCAATTTATTAAAAACAGGGATAACATTACCAACTCTGTTCTCGTTTAACAATTTATATCTTCGTCATATTAATAATAATTAATCAATACGGGTGATTTAATCAAATAACAATTTAATCAACGGAAGGACCAACTTCTTCCAAAAATCTTTTAGTAACTTTAAATTTCTGTCATTTCAATTGAAATCTTAAAATCCCAGGCCAGTAATCAGGAAAAAATCATAGCAACTACGCAGTAAATATCATGCGCAAGCAATGCCGAGGGTCAAACAGCGCGGACTAACAGTAATAAACTGTGCACTACCGAAGGGTCGAATGACTCGAACCATAGATGCATCTATCTGCCCCGTTCGTGAATCGATCATGTGACGCGGTTATATATACAAATAATAAGGCTAGCCTGCTCACGAATCATACCTGCGACTCAGGTGCTCATATGTACACATATCCATATAATAAATCTGTATTCTTATCAAGAAAGCAGTTTTTCTCAGGAAGTGGTAAAATTCTTCTTAAAGGAACATGAAATATAGCTTTTAAATCTTTGTTTTGAAACTCATTTGCCAAGTTTAATGATATTCCATAATACAACCCTACCAGGTATACAATTATTCACAAAGGAATCAATTCTCTTTCTAAATGATTAAGAAAATGAACTCTATTCTTCTTTAGATATTCAATTACGATTTTGATTATATTAGCAGGTTAATATTACAGGCAGGATCACAAGTATAACATATAAGGCATGCTAGTGGGTCCTAGACTACCCGGACATGGCATAATAGTAGCTACGCACGGACTCCTGCCACTTTGTGCTTACATAGCCCCCGAAGATAATAGCATGTATTTATATTAATTCAGCTAGGGGACAATTCCCCCTCACAAAGTTAGAAAGGAGACTTACCTCGCTCTGAGATTCCATAACCGGCCTCCAAGCCCTTCCGATGACTCCAAACGGACGCACAGCGCACCAAAACAATCCAAACAACGACAACCCAATGAAAATATACTCTAATATTTGCAACCATTACAAATTATATAATTTCCCAACCTCGCTTAGTGAAATGACCAAAATGCCCTCAGGCCCACGCGCCCGGAAATTTGAAATTTCTAAAAGATATATTCTACCCATAGCCTTACTAACTCAAATATACAATTTACTCAAATATTCATGCTTAATTCGTGGCTAAAAATCCAAATTTTCATTTTCTAGGTTTCTTCAATATTTCCCAAATTTCTACCAATTTCCATGCATAATCCATGCATATAATCTTGTATTTAACTTAGACACATGAAGGATTTACTTACCTTGACATTGCATGAAAGAATCCTCTCTTTGAAGCCTCCCAAAAATCACCTAAGCCCAAGAAGAAATGAAGAAAATGAACCAAGAATCCTTGTTTTAAAATATTCTTCCCAGGCCGATTTTCGCACATGCGGTCCCCTTATCGCACCTGCGGCCTTCTTGGATCTATCCCAATATCGCACCTGCGGTGCCCTTAGCCGCACCTGCGGCCAAATCCTCGCAGGTGCGGTCACACCAGATGACAGCAACCTTCAACTTTCTTCAACTTCAAATATTGATCCGTTAACCACCCAGAATCCACCCGAGGCCCCCGGGACCCCGTCTAATTATACTAACCTGTTCCAAAACATAATTCGGACTTGCTCGAGGACTCAAATCACATAAAACAACATCGAAACCACGAATCGCACTCAAATCCCAACTTTATGAACTTAGAAATTTCCAACTTCTACATCTGATGCCGAAACCTATCAAATCACGTCCGATTGACCTAAAATTTTGCACACAAGTCATATTCAACATTACGGACCTGTTCCAACTTCCAGAATCGTATTCCGACCTTGATATCAAGATTTCCACTTCCAGTCGGATTTCTCAAAAACCTTCACATTTCTATCTTTATCCAAATGACTTCAAAATGACCTACGGACATCCAAATTTACTTCCGATCGCGCTCCCAACTCCAGAATCACCATACGAAGCTATTCCCAGACTCTTAATCCCAAACGGACATTAATAACTATGAAATGCACTTCAAGACCAAATATATGAAATTCTTCAAAAATGCTGACTTCCACAATATGCATCGAAATGCTCCCGGATTGTCCAAAACCCGATCCGGACATACGCCCAAGTATGAAATCATCATATGAACCCGCAAGAACCTTCAGATCCTGATTCGGAGGTCGTTTACTCAAAATTCCAATCTTAGTTGATTCTTCCAACTTAAGGCTTCTGAAATGAGAATTTTCTTTCCAAATCAACTCTAAACTTCCCGAAATTCAACTCTGACCACGCCCACGGGTCATAATACCTGAAATAAAGTTGCTCACGGACTCAAACCGTTGAACGACGCACTAGAGCTCAAAACGACCGGCCGGGTCGTTGCACCTTAAAAACTCAATTCAATTCAAAGTTAATAATTCAATATCTAACTAAACTATTCAAGTCAATACAAACTTAAACATTCAATTTACACCATATGTAATCAATTCAACTCAATTCAATTTAATTCAATTAAAACAAGACCTAAAACCTAGATTTCATTAAAATGCAAAGTTAAACAATTAATTTGAACACTAATTAACTAATTCATAACTAATTAACGAAACATTTAATGTACATAAAAAAGATATAAGTTGTAATTCAAACCTAGATTTTTTAGGAGGCGGAGAAGGAGGGGCGACAGTGGTGGAGTCAGTAGCAGCTACAGCATCGACAACGACGACGACGATAAGGGAGCGGCGACGCGGGGTAGTGGCCACGTGGGTATGTGATGAGATTTGTGTGAGGGAAATAGAGAAAGAGAGAGGGAAGGGTGTTGTATGGGTGTGAGGGAGAAGAGAGTGAGAAAAATGAGGGGGAAATCCCGTATTTGGGATCTGAAATTAGAATTACCGACCAACGTTGGTCGGTATACTAAGTGACGGGCGTTGCCTGTATTTTGACTATTAACAGATCAACTTTGATCGGTTATTAAAAAAAAATACTTTTTTTATGTTTTTATTTCTTAAAATATTATAAACTATAATCATTTATTTTATTCACATATATAAATTTATTATAAAAAATTATAAACTATACGCATAATCTTTATAAATAATTATATTAGCTAGTTAATTTTAATAAGTTATAAGCATCTATTTAAGTTAATTTTCTAAGTTATAATTACGTATATGAGTAATTTTGTGCGCGCGCACACACACACACACACACAAACACATTATATTATAATTGATGATCAATCACATACATTACTACGTATGAAAACTTTATCAATTGATACGACAATATCATTCAATCATCACTAATAATGCATGACATAGATTAATCGATATAGGCTGATACGTTTTATTTTATATATTCATCGATATAGGTCAAAACATTTTGTTTTTAATATTCATCGATGCATCTAAGTAAGTTATAAGTCGATGAATCAATTTACAAATATATATATTTAATTTGATGATGATCAATTATATATACTAATTAGATTATTGCTTCTTCACTAGTCTATCCCCAAAAGAACCCGACCCTTTGTCCCTAGCGCTTCGTGTTCTTATATATATGAAACTATATCTATATATATGTATACACACACACACACTTCGTTGTACTACTTTAACTATATATAGCATGTTATAGTATATGTTAGTGTATTCATTATTTGTATTACAAAATAAAGTGTTAACGGATTACATTAATATTATTTAAATAGTAAATATTAATGTGATTCAAAAGTTTGACCACGTTTGACCTATTAACTCGTTCACTTAATGCTAATAACTTATTTCGTTTCTTTAATTTGTGATCCATATATACATGTCAAATATGTTTGGTATTAATTCTTCTATATTTCATTCATTCATCACTAATAATGCATGACATAGATTAACCGATATAGTTCAAGACGTTTTTAATATTCATCGATATAGGTCGAAACATTTTGTTTTTAATATTCTTCGATGCATCTAAGTAAGTTATAAGTCGATGAATCAATTTACAAATGGATATATTTGATGATGATCAATTATATATACTAACTAGATTATTTCTTCTTCACAAGTCTATCCGAACCCGACCCATGTGGCTGTAGCATTTCGTGTTCTTATATATATACTACTATACATACACACACACACACACTGTAACGACCTAACCGGTCATTTTTCTTCCTAGAATCCCGTACCCCTAAATAGACTTACCGTACTTGCTTTTACTGATTTATGACTTACGGGGATGGTTGGTTCGGGATTTGGAAGAGTTTGGGTTGAAATTGGAACATTTGGTTCCTTAAGGGTGGCCTAAAAGTCCAAGTTTGACTTCGGTCAACATTTTGAGTAAACGACTTTGGAATAAGGATTTGAAGGTTCCAATAGGTTCATATGATGATTTCGGACTTAGGCGTGTGTTCAGAATGATTTTTGGATGATGCGGGAGCGTTTCAGTGCCAAATAGTGAAATATGATTCTTGAAGTTCTATAATTGTGGGTTGGAACGTGTTTTGATGATATCGAGGTACAAATGGAATTCTGATATCGGGAATAGCTCCGTAATATCATTTAATACTTGCACGCAAAATTTGGCATCATTCCGAATAGTATAAGTACGTTTCGACGTGTTGGAATTAGATTTAAGAACTTAAAGTTCATAAGTTTGATTCAATTGGTTTTAGGGTGTGATTCTGGTTTTAATGTTGCTTCGGACGATCTGAAGGTTCGAGAGATTCCTTTTTATGATTTAGGACATATTGGTATGCTTGGACGGGGCCTCGGGGGCCCCGGATGTCATTTAGACGTCTCGCGAGGCGAGTCCAAGCTCAAAGTGAGCTGCTGGTACAGTGAGACCGCACCTGCGGTTGGCCAGCCGCATGTGCGAGACCGCAGAAGAAGTCGGTCCTTCGCAGGTGCGGTCCAAGGGGAGGAGCCTAGGAACCGCACAAGCAGCCCCTAGACCGCAGATGCGGCCCTAGCCAGCCCGGCCAAATTCCGCAGATGCGGACCACTCCTCGCAGAAGCGTGACCGCAGATGCAGTCCCCTAACCGCAGGTACGGAAATCACTGAAGGCAGTGCCTTCATTTAATTCGGGAATTTGTCATTTTTGACACATTTCATTCATTGTTTGGGCGATTTGGCAGCTTCCAAAGAGGGGATTTCAACCTAGCATTTGTGAGGTAAGTTACTCCTACTTAATGTGAGTTTAATACTTGGTTTATGGGTAGATTAACACACCAAGATTAATGGAAGTCAGGGGATTAGAGTAAAACCTAGGGCTTTGATAAAAACAATATTTAACCACGAAATTTGTAATGGAATGGAGTAAAAATCATATATTATTTATCCTTAGATTATGGGTAACAACTTTCTTAAGAATTTTCGGAATCCGAGCACGTGGGTCTGGGGGTGAATTTTGGGAATCTTTCCTTTGGGGTTGGATAATCACTTTAATAGCTAGAATATGAACTTGTAAGCCTATAATGATTGGTTTTTATGCTATTTGAATAGTTTCGGATTGTGCGGCTCCGATTTGAGGGTTTGAGAGCATTCTTGAGTTGGAAGTAGGCTCAAAACGAGGTAAGTCTCATTTCTAACCTTGTAAGAGGGAACTGTCCCCATATGTGAAGTAATTAATTATGTGCTATTATTTGTGGGGGCTACGTACGCACGAGGTGACGAGAGTCTGTGCATAGTTACTATCATGCTTAAGTCCGGGTAGCCTAGGACCCAAAAGCATGCTTATTTGTTATACATGAAACTTTATGGTAAATTTAACTTGCTTAGATCATGTCAAATTGGTAAATAAACTCTAATATATTTAACAATATCTTTTGACCATTAAAGAGAAGTTGACATTTCTTGAGTACTTGCTTATTTGATAAATCCTTGATTTTCCTGCTTGATGTGCTTAATTGTATTGACCGCGTCGCATATATGATCCACGAGTGGAGTAATAGATGCATCTATGAATCGCGCCGTTCGACCCTCTAGCAATGCACATTTTATTATTATGTTGGATCAGGTCGTACGCCCATGAAACTATCTGCGCATGCTATTTACTTGGCACTACTGTCACTTAAATTGTTTAAAATGCCTTAGAACACAAATTGTCAACTGAAATGATAAGAATTTATGTATATTTATATTTATGGAATAGCTTGTTATTTCCTGTTATTTTCTGCTATTTAGCCTTGATGTCCATGCTTAGTCACATGCTTAAGTATATTGTTTAGCCCTAGTAAATGTCAAGTCGACCCCTCGTCACTACTTCTTCGAGGTTAGACTGGATACTTACTGGGTACATAATGTTTATGTACTCATGCTACGCTTTTTCTGTACTTAATTGTACAGGTTCTGAGGCGGGTGCATCTGGTTACCAATCCGGAGCGTGTTCTTGATATTGAGGCGGAGATTCCACGGTGAGCTGCTTATCCTGATGCTGTTCAGCAGCGCGTTGGAGTCTTTTCTTTTGCTTATTCTATCTATTCTATTTCAGACAGTAGAGTAGATGTATACTTTTGTTCATTCTACTAGATGACCATATACTTGTGACACTGGTTCCTGGCACACACATAGGTGGACTATTATTTTGGGGATGTAATTATTTAAACATGACTCCTTTTGATCATTGTAATCTAAATTGCCTTCGTAATTTGCCATTTTTATATGCTTAGTAGTTCAAATTAAGATATTGTTGGAAAGGTTTTTAATAAAATAAAATGGGAATCACTTGATAAATTGTGTTGGCTTGCCTAACTTTGGTGTTGGGCGCCATCACGACCTAGAATGGAGTTTGGGTCGTGAAAACATGGTATCAGAGCACTAGGTTCACGTAGGTCTCACAAGTAATGGGAAAACCTAATAGAGTCTTGCGGATCGGTATAGAGACGTCTGTGTTTATCTTTGGGAGGTTATAAGGTGTTAGGAAATTACTCTTTTTTCATCTTCTATCGTGCAGTTGATAGTCTACTAAATTTCATTCTTATATTCTCTCACAGATGGTGAGGATGCGTACGACTGAAGTTCTGGACCCGGGAGAAGCTACTCCCCCCGTTGCTAGAGGCCGAGGCAGAGGCCGGGGGAGGGCACCGGCCCGAGGTAAGGGACGAGGGCGTCCTAGAGCTACCCAGTTTTACCACCAGTAGATCTAGCAGAGGAACCTATAGTTGAGGATCAGGGAGAGGTGCCCACAGCAGATCCTTCCCCGATGGATTTCATGACAACGCTGGGCTTTCAGGAGGTCATGGTCTGTATGATATGATTCATGGACACTATGACCCAGGCTGATTTATTTCCAACGGACCTGGCTATATCTCAGGCGAGAGGGGGAGCACAGACCCCCACTGCCTAGGCCCCAAGACATGCAACTGTGGTTTATCAGACTCCGGGTACACTACCCACGGGTGGGGCCCGACCAGTTACAACAGTAGCACCTGAGCCCAGACCAGTGGCGGACGACGATCTGCAGAAGTTATTAGACAGATGGACTAGACTACACCCTCCTGTCTTGGGGGTGAGCGTCATGTGGATGCTCAGTATTTCATTTATAGGTGCAGGGACAGATTGCACAACATGAGGATACTGGAGTCTCATGGGGTTGACTTCACCACTTTTTAGCTGGAGGGCAGGGCCCGTAGGTGGTGGCAGTATTATGTTCTTGGCAGACCAGCCGGATCTCCCCCTATCGCTTGGGATCAGTTCACACAACTTTTTCTAGACATATATATTCCACCCTCTAAGAAGGAATAGCTATGGTACCAGTTTCAGAAACTTGAGTAGGGTCAGAAGTCAGTGACCGATTACGAGGCGAGGTTTCCTGATCTGTCTCGTCATGTACTTATGATACTTCCTACTGACACAGAGAGAGTGCAGAGGTTTGTAGTAGGGTTGCACTCTGGTATTAGGTCCAACATGGCCCGAGAGGTGGAGATGGGGACTCCTTATCATCAAGTAGTGGAGATTGCTCGCAAGATTAAGGGCTATCGTCTGAGGGGTAGAGAGCAGGGACAACAGGATCAGAGGGCTCAATTTTTTGGAGATTTTAGAGGTGCTCTGTCTAGGGGTAGAGTTCAGTTTGGGAGGGGCCAACCCAGCAGGCCCCCATATTCAGCACCACCACCACCTACTCGAGGTGCTCCAGTGAGGCCTTATTTTAGTGCGATGTCGGAGAGTTCTTATCGCCCACCAGCTATTAAGGGTTCCTCCGGCGAGTATTCTGGTCATCAGGGTTCTTCCAGCGCCTATTTCAGTGCCATGCCAGAGAGTTCATACTGTCCCTCAGCTATTCAGGGTTTCTACGGTGGGTATTCCGGCCACCAGGACCAGTGTTCAGGGCAACAGTCTATGTTGCCGAGAGGTTGTTATGAGTGTGGGGATCCAGGCCACATAAGGAGGACTTTCCCCAGGCTCCAGGGCAAGGTAGTGCAGAAGAGCCCTCAGTCTATGATTACAACACCAGTAGTCCGGCCACTCGGGGGTGGAGGACAGGGGGGTAAGGGGTCGTCCAATAGGTAAAGTCCAGGCAAGGGGAGCTCATCCAGCTTCTATCCAGTCAGATGGAGGCCAGCCAGTCGTCGCTCCATCCAGATTAAATGCTTTTCCGGCCAGACCAAATGCATTGGCCTCAGACGCCGTTATCACAGGTCTTATCTCCGTATGCGGTAGGGAGGCTTCAGTATTATTTGATCCAGGTTTACCTATTCATATGTATCATCTCTGTTTGCTCATTTCCTGGATATTCCTCGTGAGTCTTTGGGTACTCCTGTTTATGTCTCCACTCCTGTGGGTGATTCTGTGGCTGTGTACAAGATCTATTGGTCCTGTGTGGTCACATTCTGGGGGTTCGAGACCAGAGCAGACCTCTTGTTACTTGATATGACCAACTTTGAGGTCATCCTGGGCATGTACTGGTTATCTCCTTATCACTTCATCCTAGATTGCCATGCCAAGACTGTTACTTTAGCCATGCCTGAGTTGCCGGGGTTGGTGTGGAGAGGTTCCTCAGTTAGTACAATTAGTCGGGTTATTTCTTTTCTGAAGGATCGACGTATGGTCGAGAAGGGTTGTTTGGATTATCTCGCTTATGTGCGGGACACCACCGCAGAGTCTCCGGCGATTGATCCAGTGCCAGTAGTCTGGGATTTTGCCGATGTGTTTCCTTCTGACCACCCAGGCATTCCGCCAAAGCGTCATATTGATTTCTATATTGACTTGGATCTAGGAACCCAACCTATATCCATTCCACCATACCGTATGGCTCCGAAAGAATTGAAAGAATTGAAACAACAGCTTGAGGAGTTGCTAGCTAAGGGGTTTAGCAGATCGAGTGTATCGCCTTGAGGTGCTCCAGTGTTATTTGTGAAGAAGAAGGATGGGACTATGCGAATGTGTATTGACTACCGCCAGTTGAGAAAAGTTACCATCAAGAACAACTACCCGTTGCCGCGCATTGATGATTTTTTTTGACCAATTGCAGGGTGCTAGGGTGTTTTCTAAGATTGACTTGAGATCGGGGTACCATCAGCTGAGGATTCAGGACTCAGATATTCTGAAGACTGCCTTCCGTACTAGATATGGTCATTATGAGTTCCTTGTGATGTCCTTTGACTTGAATAATTCCCCAGCAATGTTTATGGATTTGATTAACAGGGTGTTCAGGCCTTATATTGATTCTTTTGTCATTGTCTTCATTGATGACATCTTGATCTACTCATGTAGCCTGGGGAGTACGAGCAACATTTGAGAGTAGTGCTTCAGACTTTGCGGGAACAAAAGTTATATGGTAAGTTCTCCAAGTGTGAGTTTTGGTTAGATTCTGTGGCATTATTGGGGCATATGGTATCCGTAGAGGGTATCAAAGTGGATCCTAAGAAGATTGAGGCAGTTCAGAGTTGGCCATGTCCCCCTTCAGCGACCAAAATAAGGAGTTTATTGCATATGCTTCACGTCAGTTGAAGATTCATGAGAAGAACTACCCCGTGCACAATTTGGAGTTGGCAGCGATTGTTCATGCTCTTAATATTTGGAGGCATTACTTGTATGGAGTGTCTTGTGAGGTCTATATAGACCACCGCAATTTACAGCACTTGTTCAAGCAAAGGGACCTTAATTTGAGGCAGCGTAGGTGGCTTGAGTTACTGAAGGATTATGACATAACCATTCTTTATCATCCAGGCAAGGCGAATGTGGTTGCAGACGCCTTAAGCAGGAAGGCAGAGAGTATGGGTAGCTTGGCATTCATTTTAGCAGAGGAGAGGCCACTAGCCTTGGACATTTAGTCCTTGACTAACAAAGTTGTGAGGCTGGACATTTCAGAGCCCAACCGATTTCTTGCATGTGTTGTTGCTCAGTCTTTATTGTTGGGGCAGATCAAGGCTTGGCAGTTTGATGATCTGCACTTGGCAGTTCTCAGAGAGACAGTACTACAGGGTGGTGCCAAGGAGGTTTCTATTGGCGAGGATGGGGTCCTGCGACTTCATGGTCGCCTATGTGTTCCTAATATTGATGGCCTGAGGGAGAGGATTCTAGAGGAGGCACACAATTCACGATATTTTATTCATCCAGGTGCTATGAAGATGAATCGTGACCTGAGGCAACACTACTGGTGGCGGTGGATGAAGAAAGACATAGTGGAGTATGTGGCTAGATGTCTAAATTGCCAACAGGTTAAGTATGAGCACTAGAGGCTAGGAGGCCTACTCCAACATATGCCTATACTTGAGTGGAAATAGGAGCGCATCACTATGGACTTCGTAGTTGGGTTGCCACGGACTTTGCGGAAGTTTGATGCGGTTTGGGTTATTGTGGACAGGTTGACCAAGTCGGCACACTTCATTCGAGTAGCCACTACTTATGCTTCAGAGAGGTTGGCCCAGACCTACATGCAGGAGATAGTTCGGTTGCACGGCGTGCCTGTGTCCATCATATCAGATAGAGGTCCTCAGTCACCTCGCATTTCTGGAGAGCCGTACAGAGTGAGTTAGGCACCCGTGTAGAGCTCAGCATAGCTGTCACGACCCCAAAACTACCCTGGCCGTGATGGCGCCTAACGTGAAATTAGGCTAGACAATTCAACACTCATAGCATAAAGAAACCTTTCATTTATATCATTTATAATCCGATATCTCATGAAAATTTCCGTTTAAGCATTTATAAACAGACAATGATATACCTAATATTAAATACTGTGAGCATGTGATTTTTCACCTACTAAATGCTCCTACAAAATTCGATAAATAAATTAATTTCATAGATTTTTGTTGAATTTCAGTTTTTATTTGTGAATTATTTGCATTGCATGAGCATAGTTCATCTTTTAAAAATTTATAAAGTGATAAATAACAATAAAACATTTTAAAACTTTCATTATTTGACATAATTGGGGTTTGATAATTAGTTGCATAATTTAATCATTTTTTCTAAGAAAATTACGAAATTGGTTCTTTAAATAATTATGAGTACTAAACTAATGGTTTTACTTTTAATTAACTCAATAATTAACATATAATTAAATGAAATAAGTTTAAGACTGATTAGTACATTATTAGAGTTTATTTAGGTAATTAATTAACCTAAGTATCTTTTAAAAAAAAGGGGAGACTAAATTCGGACCTGGGCTTGAAATCACCCAGGCCCAATCTGCCTCTACAAACAACCCAGGCCCAAACCCCCTTACCCGGCCTGCCCAAACCCATTACCCAAAGCGACACCGTTTAAGAGGTGCTAAATCTCAGCCGTTGATCTTTCCAGATCCAACGGCTGATAACTACCCAATCCCTAACTATATAAATGTCCAAACTAAACCCTACTCCCCCCCATTCACTTAGAAAGTCTAACCCCCCTCCCCTTCGTCCGTCTCTCTCTCTCTCTCTTTAAAGAAACCCTAGCCGCCCCCAGGATCCCACCGCCTTCCGACCACCAGAGCTCGACCAAATACCATCAAATTCTTACCAGATGATCCTCTCTTCATCCTCAACCCCACCCCACCATCAGTTTCTCCAAAAACTCACCTGAAATAGAGCAATTTCATATCTGAAAAAACACTGAAACCCTAGAGTTCACCCCCCATTGATTGAAAGCGAATCAATGGCTCAAACTTACGTGAGTCACTTGCTCTCCACAAGAGCAAGTGATTCACGTAGGTTTGATTCCATTCAAACCCCCACCAAGGTCCGACAACTTCCTTTTTCCGGCCAAACCCATCAAATGGGTATTTTCCCCAC
>ML341849.1:0-52425 GCA_005239505.1 Nicotiana paniculata
ATAACAGTTCAATATAAATTTCACCACAGAAACGTTAATTAAAATTCCTTAAGCTTATTATCGTCTCTTTGTTAAAACTAGAAAATCAGAAGAACTGTTAGAAGAAACAAAAAAAAATATAAACGATAAGAAATATTCCGAGTCCACAATTTCCTTGTGTGTCCTTAAGGAATTTTAACCCCCTCACAAGTTGCCAAGGTAATGGATTAAATCCTCCCACGATGAAACAGAATAACCTTCCTGCAACAGTGGCAATACAAACTGCAGGATACCAACAAACTCAAAGAACGGAGCAAACTCACACTTACGAATTTGAGAGAGAGAGAGAGACTGCGAAGTAAAGTGCAGTATTCAGAATGAAATTCTCGATTTTTTCAGTGAGTGGAAAAAGAAGCCATGCCCCAGAATTTATAGGCAATTATTGGAAGAGGTGTGATGTCTGTTTAGGAAAAAGTGTCTGTTCAGGAAGGAAAACAACGTTCAACAAAAGCAGTATTTTTTGGATTTCAGTTAATTCCGTTAATGAACTGACTGACATTTAATTAATTATTAAATAATTAATTAAATAAACTTTGTCCAAAAAATAATCTTATTGATCATTTGACAAATCCGAAGCCGAAGCCGAAGCCGAGCGAGCGACGACGACGGCGCAAGAATACATCCTCTTCAACTCCTTTTAAGAGCTCTAAGAAGTGATCTTATATTTATACACACAAGTGTAGTTGTCTTTCACCAATGTGGTACAAAGTTCATGACAAAAGCTCACTTGATTCAAATTTTCATTTCCCTCCATTTTATTTCCCACCATATCCCAATTCAAACTCTTAGACTTTTAAGCCCAATACTTAAAGTCTTTAAGCCCAATGCTTAAAGTCCAACACCAAAAACTCTCTTAAGGCGGATGCCTCTTAAAGAACAATAATGGTGTGGGAAAATAGGCATATGCTAAAATTCTCATTGCTTAATACATATTTGAAATAAATTCTCCTAGTATTATGATTGGATGTGCAGAAGAATTTGACCAGATTTTTTTTTGGTTTTTGAATATAACTCTGACTTTCACCAGTAGATTAAAGTATAGACTTAAAGTTTGATCGTGTTCGCTGACATTCACTCGATAATCAACGGCGTACACATGAATTTATGCAAGCGGTGTTACTATGTAAACTCGTAAACAACTAAACAAATTATTGTAACAATAACACCTTAATATAACACATTCAAATATATTAGTACAATTGTTATCGATGAGTTTTATTATTATTTTTGGATAGCACATGTGAATATACCATTCCAATAAATCAGATTATTTACTAACTAAGAGCACCTCATAAAAAGAACAACAGCTAATTACATATCTCTTGTAACATCCTATGCATTTCCTAGTTCTCTTCGAGCCCCTAAGCATATCCATTCTTTCCCTAACTTCTAGTTCAATTTGTTGCACTATAATATCTTCTGTACACTAATGTTTCTAAAAATTTTCAATTCCTGGCTATCCTAATGTGATATATAAATGTTGCATAGACTGCTACCATGATTTCCTTCTTGAATCTCTTCCAATGTTTCCTCTTTATCTGCAGTATATTTTGTACTATGTCATTTTGTCTGATTCTTAGACCACTCCAAATGTTAATCTCTTGTAGAACAGATGAGGACTATGGGCTTCACCAAATAAGTGTTGACTGGTTTTTACTGTATTTCCTTCTCATAATCTACAAGTAGTATTCTTCACGCAATCCCTAGTTTGCATAAACTTTCTTTTGCCAGCAACTTCCCTTCTACTATGTATACGGTCAAAATCGGGCTTGCTCTTTTTTGTATGGTTAATCGAGACCGGGGTGGCAGGCCAAAGTTCAACCCCATGTTATATCGGACCATGACACGAAGATAGATTGCCAAGTTCGTGATTCAAAGACCGATCAAGATCGAGACTAGCCGAGATCGAGACCGAGCGGGATAGCGATTGAGCGAGATCGAAGGAAGCTTGCTGAGTCGGATAAAGGAAAGCCAAGATATCCGCGATCTGGCAAGGATCATGGAGGAAATCTCGGCACGTATCAAGTCAAGACCGGCTAATTAGACAATCATGATATTTCCTTCTGTATTTAGAATTGTACCATAAGCAGAACTCGTCTACTATATAAAGAGGAGATCTAATTATTTGTAAACATATTACATTCACGCAGAACAAAGCAATATATTACACTTTCTCTCTTAAATCTTTCAATACTCTGTAGCTCAATTCATATTTTCAATAGCATACCCATTTGGTTCAAGGGCGACCTAACTCGAGGGTCAAAGCTGCGCATTACATTGATTTGCTTTATTTTTATTTTCAGCCCATTTCGAATATCAATTTACATATTTCTCAGTTTGTGCCAAGTGAAATCACATATCCTTAAAACCATGTATAAATTTAATTGTTATCCGATCTTTAGGGTAAATAGTTTGGCGCCCACCGTGGGCTAAGGATAATAGTGATTGCTTGGTGCTAATTTTCGTAACACACACTGCTTTATACTTGTTCTTGTGAGTGTTTTTGATTTCAGGATCATCATGTCGAACTCTCAAGCAGTCCCCACCCATATCGACAATGGCCTTGGTTTCCATGGAGAAAATGACAATATAGCCGCCCTAGGGAACGAAATGCCCCCAGTTGACCTCGATGGAGTTCCGGTTGCAGACCCCATCGACGTCAGCTCCCGTATTGCCATTAATGCAAATCTGGCCGCCGACCCTGAGAATAGCGTCCACAGAGATGTTCGATCAACATCAGGTTTTATGAATATCTTTCTTCCGACCTATGTTGTAAGTTAGTTAGAGATCGAAACTGGACCTGAAGACTGTTCGAATAGTAGTAGGTTTGAGAACCGGTTCGATAGCTTTCATTAACGAGGCTCGTACATACACAGATTTTGTCTCCGCTGGACTCTTTTGTAATAGCTTGATGAGCTAAACCAACAAGAGCCATAACGCACAGGGCAATGAAGAAGGCGGAATCAGCCTTCGAATAATATTCGAAATGTTGCAGGCTCAACAAGCTACAATAGCACAACTCCAAAATCAGAACCACGCACCGAGCAGGGTCGAGCCCGAGCCATCGTAGGAAGTTGTTCATTGGGCCAACCGGTGTCAGGAAGATCAAAGGGAAATGAATCATGGACCGACCTCGCTATCATGAAAATGCTCGAGGAGCTCACAAAGCAAAGTGAATCGGGGGAGAAAAAGATTGAAACAAATTACAAGAAAGTAGAAACATATAACTCCAGAGTTGATCAAATTCCGGGGGCACCACCGGTTTTGAAGGGTTTGGATTCGAAGAAGTTCGTGCAAAATCCCTTCGCCCCGGGCGCGGCTCCTAAACCCATTCCAAAGAAATTGTGCATGCCAGAAATTCCCAAGTATAATGGAACTACCGACCCCAATGAGTATGTTACTTCTTACACATACACAATTAAGGGGAACGATCTAGAGGACGATGAGACCGAGTCCGTATTGCTAAAGAAATTCGGGGAGAATTTATCAAAGGGAGCGATGATATGGTACCATAATTCTCCACCTATCTCCATTGGTTCTTTTTCCATGCTCGTAGATTCCTTCGTTAAAGCACACGCCAGAGCCATAAAGGTCGAGAATAGGAAGTCGGACCTCTTCAAAGTGAAGCAGAAAGACAACGAGATGCTCAGAGAGTTCGTGTCTCGATTCCAAATGAAATGCATAGATATACCACCGGTTGTCAATGATTGGGCCGTTTAGGCCTTCACTCAAGGGTTAAACATACGAAGCTCGGTGGCCTCACAACAGTTAAAGAAGAACTTTATCGAATACCCAGCTGTCACCTGGGCCGATGTGCATAATCGGTATCAGACAAAGATTAGGGTCGAAGACGACCAGTTGGGAGCTCCTTTCGGGTCCGTTTATCCTATCAGGCCTGTCGACAAAGTAAAAAGGGATGTTGACCGGGAACAGTCGTCGAACAAAGATTGATACCAGCCATACGGTGGAGATCGGAGAAACAACGTTCCTGGACGCAACTGATAGAAGAAATGATCGAGGTCAGAGCTCCCGAGGGCTCATGAGTAAGAGTGGTTTCGACAGGAATGTCGATCCCAAAGAAACACCACGACTATCGGAATACAACTTCAATATTGATGCGTCGGCTATCATATCAGCCATCGGGCGCATCAAAGACACCAGGTGGCCTCGACCCCTGCAGAATGATTCGGCCTAGAGAAATCCTAATCAAATGTGCAAGTATCATGGTACCCATGGTCATAGAACAGAAGATTGCAGACAGTTGAGGGAGGAGGTAGCCCGTTTGTTCAACGAGGGGCATCTTCGAGAAGTCTTAAGCGATCGAGCTAAGAACCACTTCAAGAATAGAGATTCAAACAAACAGAATGATAAAGTAAGTCACAATACGTAATCCACATGATTGTTGGAGGGGTTGATATTCCTCAGGGGCCCGTATTTAAGCGCACCAAGGTGTCGATCACAAGGGAAAAGAGGACTCAGGATTATGTACCGGAAGGGACCTTGTCTTTCAACGAAGAGGATGCAGAGGGAATCTTACAACCCCACAACGACGCACTAGTAATGTATGTTCTTATGAATAAAACTCAAGTTAAACCTGTTTTGGCTGATCTAGGTAGCTCGGCCAATATTATTCGATCGAGGGTCGTGAAACAGCTCGGCCTACAGGATCAAGTTGTGCTCGCAACCTGAGTACTTAACGGCTTCAACATGGCATGCGAAACCACCAAAGGCGAAATAACTTTGCCAGTGAACGTGATCGGGACCATCCACAAAACAAAGTTCCATGTGATTGAGGGTGATATGAGGTACAACGCCCTATTCGGAAGGCCATGGATCCATAACGTGAGGGCAGTACCCTCGACCCTTCACCAAGTTTTGAAGTTCCCAACACCAGAGGGAGTCAAAACGGTCTACGAGGAGCAGCCCGCCGCCAAGGAGATGTTTGCAGTCAACGAAGTGATACCAATATCGACACGCTTATCAATGAATAGATCAGATTCGAAGAGAAAATAAGAGGCCAAATAGCAACCACAGACACCGGCCTCGACCCAATTGGAGAAGCAAGGGATCGACGAGTATGACGAATATTGGATCCCTCGATCTTTCATAATTCTTGATGAATCCGATGCCACCAAGTCAATGGTCGAAGAGCTGGAACAGGTCATACTGATCGAACATCTGCCCGAACGAAAGGTATACCTGGGAACGGGGTTAACCCCCGAGCTCAGGAAAAACGTTATTCAATTCCTTTTAGCTAACATGGATTGTTTTGCTTGGTCCCATCTTGATATGACATGGATCCCAGTGGAAATCACTGCTCATAAACTGAGCCTGGACCCGAGGTCTCATCCGGTGAAGAAAAAAAGAAGGCCCTAGTCTGAGTTTAAGCATGCCTTCATCAACGATGAGGTAACCAAACTTCTCAAAATAGGATCCATTCGGGAAGTAAAATATCCCGAATGGTTAGAAAACGTAGTGGTAGTCCCTAAGAAGGGAAATAAACTTAGAATGTGTGTAGATTATACATATCTGAATAAAGCATTCCCTAAGGATTCTTTTCCTTTGCCTAACATCGATCGTATGATCTATGCCATGGCAAGCAACGAGATTCTCAGTTTTCTCGATGCCTACTTCGGGTACAACCAAATACAAATGAACTCGAACGATCAGGAAAAGACCTCGTCTATCACTAAGTACGACACCTACTATCATAATGTAATGCCACCCAGACTAAAAAATGACGGTGCAACTTATCAATGCTTGGTAAATCGAATGTTCGAAGAATAAATAGGAAAATCAATGGAAGTTTATATTGATGACATGTTAGGTAAGTCCTTGCGAGCAGAGGACCATTTGAAGCATTTGCAGGAAATTTTCGATATACTAAAGAAGTACAATATGAAGCTCAACCCAGAAAAGTGCGCGTTTGGGTCGGCTCGGGCAAGTTTCTTTGCTTCACGGTATCCAACCGGGGTATCGAGATCAACCCCGATAAAATCAAAGCTATCGAGGATATCATGGTAGTAGATAATGTAAAGGCCATGCAGAGGCTAATGGGACGCATAGCCGCCCTAGGGAGATTCATTTCGAGATCCTCAGATAGGAGCCATCGATTCTTCTCATTACTAAAGAAGTAGAATAATTTTACGTGGACTCCGAAATGCCAACAGGCCTTGGAAGAACTAAAGCGGTACTTGTCGAGCCCGCTGCTGCTTCACACTCCAAAAACGGACTAGCAACTTTACTTGTATTTGGCAGTCTCGGAGATAGCGGTAAGTGGAGTGTTGGTCTGAGAAGAAAAAAGTATGGAATTCCCTATATATTATGTTAGTCGGACCTTAGGTGAGGCCGAGACCAGATATTCACACTTAGAAAAATTAGCGCTTGCTTTAATAAGCGCCTCTAGGAAACTAAAGCCATATTTTCAATGTCATCCAATATGTGTTGTAACAAATTATCCACTTCAAAATATTTTGCACAAACCCGAGCTCTCGGGTCGACTGGCCAAATGAGCCGTAGAAACCAGCGGGTACGATATTGAATATCGACCCCGAACAGCCATCAAGTCTCAAATCTTGGTAGACTTCGTGGCTGACTTCACACAGGCCCTTGTACCCGAGGTTGAAAGAGAACTATTAATTAAACCGAGTACATCCTCGGGAGTTTGGACCCTATTTACGGACGGAGTTTTGAACGCGAAGGGGTCTGGGCTACGCATCGTACTAATACCACCCACATGTAATGTAGTTAGACGATCTATCAGGACTACAAAATTGACTAACAACGAGATCGAGTATGAGTCTATGATTGCAGGTCTCGAATTAGCTAAAAGCTTGAGAGCGAAGGTCGTCGAGGCCAAGTGTGATTCCCTCCTTGTGGTAAACCAAGTTAACAAGACCTTTGAAGTCCGAGAAGATTGAATACAGAGATACTTGGATAAATTACAGGTGACTCTACAACGATTCAAGGAATGGACCTTGCAACATGTACCTCGAGAACAGAACAACGAGGCTGATGCCCTTGCAAATTTAGGGTCAGCGGTCGAAGACGACAAACTCAACTCGGGGACTGTCGTACAAATCATGAGGTCGGTGATCAAAGAAGGTCACACTAAGATAAACTCCACAAGTTTGACCTGGGATTGGAGAAACAAGTAAATAGCGTATTTGAAGAATGGAAAACTTCCCTCAGATCCAAAGGAGTCGAGAGCTCTGCGCACAAAGGAAGCACGGTTCACCTTGTCCGAAGACGGAACACTATTTAGAAAGATATTCGATGGTCCGTTAGCAATATGTGTTGGACCAGGAGATACCGAATACGTCCTAAGAGAAGTCCACGAGGGCACTTGCGGAAATCATTCCGGTGCCGAATCATTGGTCCACAAAGTAATTAGAGTTGGGTACTATTGGATCGATATGGAGAAAGATGCAAAGGAGTTCGTTCGAAAATGCGAAAAAATGCCAAAGGCATGCGCGGATGATTCATCAACCTGGGGAACTACTTCATTCGGTCTTACCCCATGGCCATTCATGAAATAAGAGATGGACATCGTCGGCCCTCTTCCATTGGCTCCAGGTAAAGCTCAATTTGTTTTATTTATGACTGATTATTTCTCTAAGTCGGTTGAAGCACAGGCTTTCCGGAAAGTTAGAGAAAAGGAGGTCATAGACTTTATTTGGGACCACATCATATGTCGATTCGGGATGCCCTCCGAGATTGTGTGTGATAATGGAAAGAAGTTCATCAGCAGCAAAGTGACTAAATTTCTCGAAGACCACAAGATCAAAAGGATCCTATCAACGCCTTATCACCCCAGAGGGAACAGACAAGCCGAATCGACCAACAAAGCTATCATCCAAAATCTTAAGAAGAGATTGACCGACGCCAAAGGAAAATGGAGAGAAATACTACCCGAGGTTCTATGGGAATACCACATAACATAAAAATCCAGTATCAAAGCTACCCCTTTTCATTAGTTTATGGCGCCGAAGCTCTAATTTCGGTCGAGGTCGGAGAACCTGAATAGAAGAGTCAAATAACGAGGCCCTAAATATGAGCCTAGAATTGTTGGATGAAAAACGTGAAGCCGCCATATTCCGATTGGCCGCCCAGAAACAGCGGATCAAAAGGTACTACAATCGAAGAGCCAATCTTCGACATTTTAACGTCGGGGACTTGGTGCTAAGGAAAGTCACCCTCAACACCTGAAATCCGAATGAAGGAAAACTGGGTCCGAACTGGGAAGGACCATACCAGATTCTCGAAGTCACTGGAAAAGGATCTTACAAGCTTGGAATGACGAATGGGGAACAACGATCGAGAAATTGGAACATATCACACCTAAAATGATACTACTTCTAAGGTACGGCCCCCCTTCCATTTTAATTTCTATTTTAAAACTAACTCTTGCAGGTGGTCAACCAGAATCAATAATGGATTTTTCAACAAGAAGTCTTTAGGTCTGAAAGAACGCGTTGCACTCTTTTTCCCTTAGATCGGTTTTGTCCCAAATGGGTTTTTCGGCCAGGTTTTTAATGAGGAAACCATTAATCGTGCTAAATTAGAACAATTCATCAGTAACTGAGGCTACTTTTCAATCAACCTCGAATACTAGGGGGACATTGTCCTCGAATGTTGACTTTGTTGCGAGAAAATTACTTCATAACAACAGGGTCTCGATAGGTGAAATTTGTAAGGGCCAAACGGTCAAACGAATCGTGCCCGCATAGGTTGCTCGAGCCCTGGCACAGAACATGTACACATGTATAATTTTTCACAAAAATAAAGAGAAGTATTTTTCCTTGCCAATATCTCATGCCTTAGAAAATTTTTTCTACTTCACAATTCCATACTTTCGATATATTATGGAAACGGGCTTAAGGGCCGATCATAATCAGAGTTCGGATAATCACTCCCACACTCGGGGACTGCCGTTCTAAAAGTAAATTCGAATAGGATCGAATTATTGAAACATCGAGGTCATAAGACGTTTTAGGCAACCCTCGAATTTTAAAGGCCACGGCCACCCCACTCAGGGACTATTACTTCGGGCAAGCTCGAAGTAAACGGGAAAATAAGCCCAATGGGAAGATCCCATACTAAGAGTCTATGCCGAATTAACACGGTTCAGAGACGTCCGAATTCTGTAACAAAATAAGCCTTCGAATTCTTTCATTATCGGTTTTAAAAGGCTACCCACGGCAAAGTCATAAAAGTCTTTGGTAATATCGAGCCTCGAAAACTCTAATGAATGCAAAGTTGTTCGAACTCTCGAACGATTCCTTATTATTTTATGCTAAGGCATTCCAAGTTTTGTAAATACGAATGATAAAAACTTTTTTGAGCCGAATAGGGTAGAAATCTTTACATATAAACAATATTTTACAAAGGCCAGAACGACCAAATACAAAAATGCAAAGTCCTAAGGGATGATTTTACTTCAAGTTCGAGAGATCATTCTCGCTCAACTAGAAACCTAAGGGTTACCTTACATCAAATTCGGGCAGACCCTCACTCGATCGTAAAGCCTAAGGGATATATGGATTCGGTTTCAAGCAAATCGTCTCAACCTCAAACCTTAGAATTTGACTTCATAATTTTGCAAGGCAAAAGGGAAGAAAGGTTTTTTTATATACATCAAATATCCTTTACAAGGGCAACATGGACCGATATAAATTCTCTACAAAAAGCCGAAACGGCCTTACCAGAAGCACAAAATATATAAAATCCTAAAAGGCCTAGTCATCTTCGGGAGCAACATATTCACTCTCGGAGCCTTCTCCACTTTCAGATCCGCTCAGGCTCTCAGAATCGTCGTCATCAGAATAATCTAACCCTCTTGCTTAAGCTTTAAGCTCCTTAGCACTCTCGATCTCGACTATAACATCGAAGCCACGGGCATGGATCTCATCGAGAGTTAAGAGATTGGCATTTGTCATGCTCAGAGACCCAATTTGCTCGAGCCTGACCAGCATCGACAACTTTCTTTGCTCGGACCTGAGCAACTTCAGCATCGGTTCGATAGACAGCCACCATTGCATCATCATTAACCTTGGTCGGTTCAACCTCTGATTTGGCCGCTTCGAGTTCTGTGACCAACTGTTCCCGATCGAAAATTGTAGAACTCAACCTAGACTGGAGCTCCTCGATTTTATTGGTTTACACCAAGGTTTTCTCTTTCATGCTTTGGAGTTGGACTTCAGCCGAAGCCAGTTGGGCTCGGGCAATCTCCTTTTATGAGGCAAGTTAATCCATATTTTTCTTCCATTCACGACCTTAGTATTCACTGCGTCCACTTCCTCACGAAGTTGCCCGATCACATCGAGCTTTTGTTGGACCTGCAGGTTCGAACCATTAGTCACCACGCCCGAATCACCGAGACTAACTTCTAAGATTCTTCTTACCTGCTTGGCCAGTTCGACATGTTCTTTCTTAGCCACTTCTAGCTCAGCACGGAGTCCTTTAGCTTCCTCTTCTCTTTGTTCACTAAGAATCTTGAAGTCATGCTTTTCCTCGGAGAGCCCTCGGATCTCGGCTTCATACCTGATCAGCTCCCCCCGGGATTAGTAGAAAGCTTCATGATGAAGCACCAAAGCCTACAAACATAGAAAAAGGAGTTATATAAAGGAAGAAAAGTATAAGTATAAAAATCGACATCAATAAAGGAATATGGGATTCCTGGTTTAGAGCCTGTTGGGCTTCGTTGAAAAGACAGGGTGTTCCCACCTCATCCATATTGTCTTGGTCTTCTTATATGACCAAGAATCAGAGATATATCTAGCCATCCCTACATGGGCAGAAAGAACCCGAGCATCCCCCAGGACCGAGATGGTAATTGATCGCCTACGCTCGGGATCGGCACTGGGGGCCAGAAATTGATTAGTTAGTTTAAAGCTCGAGGAAGCCTCGATCGAGCTCTTCCTCGGTATGTCCAAGTCACTTAGACTGGTGACATCTTCCACTCGAACAAAATAACCACGGAAAAGGTCTTCCTCCCCATGGGCCCCTTCCCCGTGGAAAGTCTCCACGAACTGAGCTTCCTGTATCATCGCTTCGGTGAATGCAGGAAACGAGGGGGACTCTACGATTTCTATCACCCCAAGTAAATATTTTGGGGCACCGCCTTCGTCTCGAGGAGCCTCGAGCACGGTTTCTATGACAGCTTTCACCGCCTCCTCAACGGCCTTCTCACCCCGAGATGAAACATCTTTGGCTCTTTATAGCTCGGGACTTCGGTCGAGGTTTCCCCCTGGATCTCATCGATTCGGGGTAAAGTAGTTTCAGCTCCCACCGGCTAAGCATCTCCTTCAGTCTCAGCGTCAGCTCGTACACGGGCCACCAACCCAAAGTCATATTCTTCTTCTTCATACTTTAGCCGTTGGGCTGACTGCAAGGTCAGAGGGATAATGTTCCACTTGGGTTTACGTGCTGCTCTCTTTTTGTATTTCTGCCCCTCGGAGTTTGAAGCCCTTTTTCTCTTCTTCTCCTTCCCCAGCTTCGAGACATATGGTGGAATTTCTTCATCACCAGACCGGGGCCTCATCATCACGTCCTTTCGGAGACCTACCAAAGCAGAAATTAAGTAAGCTCAGGAAAATGCTCGGACGATGGTTAAATTATTAAGTCAAGAAAGGGGGTTTACCATGACTACTAGCCTCCCATCGAACCTTCGACAGATCGCGCCATGCGTGCTCGGCATGTGTTGACTTCGATACCAGGCTCCTGACCTAGTTCTCGAGCTGGGGAACTGCACCCGGCATCCAGGAAACGACTGCATCAAGTACAACGCCGATAATAAAGGATGAAAAAACAAAGACAGTGAACAGAAATTAAGGACGGAATTATACTTACATCTCATATTCCATTTCTCAGGAAATGGCATACTCTCAGCCGGGATTAGGTCCGTGGTCTTCACTCGAAAAAACCGGACCATCCAGCCCCGATCTTTGTCTTCATTTATGCTCGATAAAGGTGCCCTGGTGGACCGACGTTGAAGCTTTATTAGCCCACTTCGATAGAGTCGAGGTCTATATAGGCACATGAGGTGGTCAAGGGTGAAAGGAAGCCCATCGACTTTGCTTACGAAGTAACGGAGTAGTATCACAGTCCTCCGAAAAGAGGGATGAGTTTGACCTAGGGTCACCTCGTATTATTTTGGAGAAATCTATGATGATTGGATCGAGGGGACCCAACGTGAAGGGATAAGTGTAAACACTTAGGAACCCTTCCGCATGTGTGGTGATTTCTTCTTCTAGAGCCGGCACCACCACCTTTTTGTTACCCCAGTTGCAATCTTTTTTAACGTGGTCAAGGAGGCATTTGAGTATCGAGCATATATATCTCGATACCGACTCACATAGATCGGGAACTGAGGAGGTTTTCTCAACCTTCAAGTCAGAATCGATAACACACCCACCAGGGAAGAACTCTTCAGGGCGTGGCTCCGCCACTGGTTCCTCGCCGGCCGGCCGGGACAAGGAAGCAGTTTCTTTCTGCGGAACAGTGTTTGATGTTTTGGCCATTTAGTTTTTATGGGCAAGGAAAAATAGAAATTGAAAGGGAATACTTGGTGTTTTGGCCACTGGTTCTTCGCCGGCCGTTGACTGACGCACACTAAATGCCTGGGAAACTGTACCGATGAGACATTTCGGCCACCTCTGCTGCTTATATCATGATGTACCAAGGTGAAGATCGAGGAATCAAATCGTTTCTTATCATTACTCTCCAAAATATGAGGGGAATATCTATATATGGTCAAAATCGGGCTTGCCCTTTTTTGTTTGGTTAATCGAGACCGGGGTGGCAGGTCAAGGTTCGACCCCATGTTATATCGGACCATGACACGAAAATAGATTGCCGAGTTTGTGATTTAAGGACTGATCGAGATCGAGACCAGCCAAGATCGAGACTGAGTGGGATAGAGATCGAGCGAGATCGAAGGAAGCCTGCTGAGTTGGATAACAAAAAGCCAAGATATCTGTGATCGGGCAAGGATCGTGGCATAAATCTCGGCATGTATCAAGTCAAGATCGGTTAATTATCCAATCATGGGATTTCCTTATGTATTTAGAATTGTACCATAAGTAGAACTCATCTACTATATAAAGAGGGGATCTAATCATTTGTAAACACATTACATTCATGCAGAACAAAGCAATGTATTACATTTTCTCTCTTAAAACTTTTAATACTCTGTTTCTCAATTCATATTTTCAATATCATACCCATTTGGTTCGAGGGCGACCTAGCTCGAGGGCCAAAGCTGCGCAATACATTGGTTTGCTTTATTTTTATTTACAGTCCATTTCTAATATCAATTTACATATTTCTCAGTTTGTGCCAAGTGAAATTGCATATCCTTAAAATCATATATAAATTTAATTGTTATCCGATTTTTAAGGTAAACATACTGCCAGCTATATAAACAATTTGTGTTTTGACATTAGAATAGAGTTCCATATAAGTTCGACCCCATCTATGGAATGTATGTTTCCTAGATCCATTATATAATAGCAAATATAGAGTATTTGCCGTGTCACGATCCCAAATTTACACCTTAGGATGGCGTGATGGCACCTAGTCTCTAAGACTAGGTAAGCCTAACAAACAAGAGAATATGACAAAAATAATGACTAAAACATGAAATAAAGCTGATAAGTCTCATATAATATCAATACTGAATCACAATTATGATATTTCCAAAACTCGATGAGACTGAGTTATTTGCTCTACAGAAATATACTAAAATCTCTAATACAACACTGTCTGATAATATGATAAACAATTATAAGGAAATGGCGGAAGGTGACTCCGAGGCCTGTGAGCGTCAGACATGTATACCTTGAAATCTCTGAAAATAACTGAATGATCACTACATCCGACACAAGAAGATGTACCTAGGTCTGCACCAAATGGGCAGAAGCATAGCATGAGTACACCATAATGGTACCCAGTACGTATTAGACTAACCTCAGTAGAGCAGTGACGAGGCCAGGTCAAGACACCTACTAGGAATAGAAAGAGTAGTATATTCAAATAATGAAAGCGAGGAAATGAATGCCAATAAAGTAGTCCAATAATGTAAGCTAACAATGGAGTATAAAGCAATAAAGGCAACAAGGAATGAACACATGAAAAGAGCAACAAGGAATCAATGCGGACAAATACAAGTAAGACAACAAAGAAGTAACAAAACTGTTCAACCAACAAGCCTTTTTAACATAGACAATACAACAAGAATCACAACCGAGATGCTATGCCTCATATTCACATTTTACAATATCAATCACAATCTTTACTTATATCGCCACTTGAGCCTTACATTTATATATTTTTGAAACCATTTTTCCCGAGATAGCTACACGCGTTTTTCCTCCCTTATACTGCCGTGTGGCTTCAAGTAATTCCCTTACTAGCAGCACGCACATAAATCCCACCTTATGTTGCCGCACGCACATTAACCCCTATCCTTATACCGCCGCATGTTCATCGATATCACAACACAATAACAACTCACATCACATGTGTACATATGACATAACTTGCCAAAATCATTAATACCAATGTTACCACAACATATAGCCCACGGTTCAGCCACAATGTGTACAAGAATCTCAATAATTACAAAAAGAATCGAGAAATACTCAACAAGGAAAGATGTCTCAACATATATAATACGTTTATTGCATTTTACTTGAATTACGTCGTGGTTTGTTGCAGATGTTCATTATATTATTATTGTGTGGGATCGGGTTGCACGCTGCAACGGTTATTGCTATTATTGAGTGAGATCAAATTTCACACTGCAACAGTTGTTGGTATTGTTGTGTGGGATCGGGTTGCACGCCGCAACAAATATTGATATTACAGTTTGGGATCGGGTTGCATGCACGACAATATTTATATGTATATTTGTGGATCAGGTTGCGCGCCGCAACAGAGGAGACTCGTTATTGATATATAATTATGGATCGGGTTGCGCACCACAACAGAGTGTGATATGTTGTAGTTGTTAGTTATTGTAGAGTTTATTCTGCTACTTTGATATGAGATTTGAGAACATCTTATTCTGGGGCCCTCTGGTAGTTGACTTTCGGGTCCATTTGTATGAGTTTACTGCTTTATCCATATTTTTGTATTCTGTTATTATTATTCGTACATGTTTATTGTGAGTGTCTTGTCATAGCCTCGTCAGTACTTTGTCGAGATTAGGCACGACACTTACAGAGTACATGGGGTCGTTGTACTTATACAACACTTTTGCACTTCTTGTGCAGATCTCGGTGTTGGACGCATCGATGCATATGAGAATTTTTGTCCGAATCGACTTGCTGAGGAGACTTGAGGTAGAGATGTTGGCGCTCACCGACCCTGAATTTCTCTTCTATTCTATCTTTACTGTTTACTTTTATTTCAAACAATTGTATTTTATTCAGACTTTATTTTTAGTACTCTAGTTGCTCATGTATTTGTGACTCCAGATTTCTGGGATGTACTTTGACCGCAACACGTTTGTATTTATCACATCTAATTTAGAATATTGCAGTTTCGTATTATTAATGTTCTTTTTTTAAATTACGAAAAATGGTTAATTAATTAGCTATGTTGGCTTGCCTAGCAAGTGACGACATCACGGCCCACAGTTGGGATTTCGAGTCGTGACATCTTTGCTTTTGCAAAGACTGCCAACCTTAACCCCCCTTCGTATTTGCAATAACTACCTCGCTAATGCGGTCACCACAAATGCAAATTGGTGCTCGCATTTGCGAGACCTGCAACACCAGCCCAAGAATCAACAATCACTAAATAGTCTGAAATACTCCGAAACGAGTTTGAAACTCACCCGTGCCCCGGGGGCTCCACGCCAAACATCCACACAGGTACATAAATATTATACGAACTCGCTCGTGAGCTCCAAACACAAAAATAACATCCAGAATGAATTCACAATGAAACTCAAGAATCGCTAGAATTATAACCCAGCATCCGATTCTAACCAAACCAACTCGGAATGGCACCAAAATTTGCACACAAGTTCTAAATGACAAAACAGACCTATTCCAAGTCCCGAAACCAAAATCCAAGTCCGATAGGCATGAAGTCAAACCATGGTTAAACTTAAAAAAATTAAACATTCAAATTGCCGACTTGGCCAATTAGACCCAAAACCTTCTAGAAACACCCAAGTGTAAATTCTGGAATACACCCAAGTCCAAAAGAAACCTTTGGACCTAACGGAACCATCAAAACTTCGATCCGAGGTCAAATACATAAAAGTCAAACTTGGTTAACTCTTTCAACTTAAAGCTTCTAAATTGAGAATCATTCTTCTAAATCAAATACCGAACCGCTCAAAAATTAAAATTGATCATAGAAGCAAGTCATAAAATATCATATGAAGCTACTCAAAGCCGTAAACTAAAGAAGAAAATGTAAATGCTCGAAACGACCGGTCAGATTGTTATATAAAGTATATTAGAAGATTATGTCCAATAAGTAAAATCTTAATCATGCGAGAGGAAAGATATTCAATACCTTATGGCTTGATACTCAAGATCGTTTGAATACCTTGTGCTTGCTACTCAAGATTCTAGCTAGAACTAATTTAGTTTTAATAGGAGTAGCATAATAGGTTTAAGAGTTGATACTTTGGGTTTTAATTACTTATTGACTTGTAAACGTTTTCATAATCACAAGGCCCCAATAAAACTTAATGTTTTGTTATTTTTAAACTTAACATATAAAATTATTCAGTATGGTTCAGTATTTTTTTGATTTATTTTTGTCAAATCAAGAACCTACCTTATTTATCAGTATTGTTATAGATTTATAGAAAAATCTACGATTAAAAGAAATCTAACAATCGATTCAGTATGGTACTATCACGGCCCATTTCTCCCTCCATAAGACATCGTGACGACACCTAGTCGCTACGACTAGGTAAGCCTAATAAAATTAAAATAACTGAAGTAAACCAATAACTACAACTAACTTCAATATATATAGTGTACTGATAAGGATGCCACTCGGCATGTACAAGTAAACCAACCATCAAATATGCACAGTATTCCCAAAACCCGGTAAATCACGAGTCACAAGTTCTAAGAAATTCTGTTTAACTGTCTCCTATACATAATGTCTAAATAGATAAAGGAGGAAAAACAATATAAGGGATAGATGAGGACTCCGAGGATCTGTGGGCGCGGGCAGATATACCTTGAAGTCTCCGATAAGCTACAACGACTGAACTAATGATGAGGCGAATAAAATGTACCTGGATTTGCACACGAAACACATGTGCAGGAAGGTCATGAGTACACCACAATGGTACTGAGTAAGTGCCAAGCCTAACCTCGGTCGAGTAGTGACGAGGTCAGGTCAGAGCCCTACTGGAACATATATATATAATAAAGACTGAAATGTAACAAGGAAAGAATCATGGAAAAATAACAGCTCGGAACACAATAGTTCAACAGAGGATCTCCCGAGATAGCGTCTCGTAATCCCAAATGTAAATGTAAAGGGGGATCTCCCGGAATACCGTTTCGTAGTCCCAAATATAAAGGTGCAGGGGGTTTCTCCCGAAATACCGTTCCGTAGTCCCAAATATAAATATGCAGGGGGATCTCCCGGAATACCGTTCCGTAGTCCCAAAGTAAATATGCAAGACAGGGAGGATCTCCCGGAATAACGTTCTGTAGTCCCAAAGTGAATATGCAACCAAACAACAAGAATCAATAATCATGGCACAGAGTATTAAAATTTATCCTAAGTACAAGTCAAGGAAGACAGGTAAAGCCACTAAACATGTTGCACGTAGTTAAAGTAAACAATTAAGGCAAGTAGGGTAGGCATGATTTCTTAGTCTAACAAGATACTATACATGCTAATAAGTTCAAATAATAGGGGAAAAACATGTTACTATCTAGTGAAAATTGGGTTTTTACAATAATTAGCCCGTTTACGTACTCGTCACTTCATATACATGGCTCTCATATATCAAAAACAATACCAAATCCTAGGGGGAGTTCCCCCACACAAGGTTAGGTAAACCATTTACCTCGAACCGAGCTCAAACCAATCCAAAATTACGCTCTTGCTACGAGTATCTGACTCCGTATGGCCCAAATCTAATCAAAACCAATTACATAACATAAATACAACTACAAGAAACTACTCTAACGAACATAATCAAAGTTAAAGCAAGGAATCGGAAAATCGCTCAACAAGCCTCCCCGGGCCCACGTCTCGGAATCGGATAAAAGTCACAAAATATGAACACCCATTCACTCACGAGTCTAACCATACCAAATTTGCTCAAATCCGATACCAAAATCTCGATCAAAACCCCAAAATTCGCCCTAAGAACTTTTCTCAAATTTTTCCCAATTTTTCACCCTAAATCCGAAATTAAATGATGAATTCAAGCATAGATTTGTGGAATATCACAGAGGAGTTAGGATTCATTACCCAATGACTTCCTCTGAAGATCTCTCAAAAATGTCGCCTCCACCGAGCTCCCAATTAAATTTTGTGATATGAACTTCAAACCCTCGAAAATCCCCTTTTCTACCCAGCGATTTTTGCTTGTGCGATCCCAGGACCGCATCTGCTGTCCCGCACCTGCATAAGAACCATCGCAGGTACGAAATCAACTTAAATGGGCTGGGATTGCATCTACGAGCACTGGGTCGCACCTGCGAGCCTGCTCTTGCGGTCCCTCATCCGCTCCTGCGCTTCCGCTTCTGCGGACCCTTCACCGCACCTGCGATCCCAGCTGACAAGGCCCATATTTGCATCTGCGGTCCCATAGCCGCTTATGCGGCTCCGCACCTACAGTCTAAAAAGCGCAGGTGCGGTTACACTAAATACAACAACTTCAGCAAATTCCTATGTCTCAATTCAACCCGTTAAGCACCCGAAACTCACCCGAAGCCCCCCGGACCTCAACCAAATATAACAACCAATACTAAAACACCATATGAACTTAGTCGAGCCTTCAAACCACATCGAACAACATCAAAAACATGAATTATACATGGATTCAAGCCTAATGAACTTTGAGATTTCTAAATTCTACAAACGACGTCGAAATATATCAAATCTCGTCCGAATGACCTCCAATTTTACCCACAAGTCAAATTGACACTACGAACCTATTCCAACTTCCAGAATTACATTCTGAGCCTGATATCAAAATTTCCACTGTCGACCAAAGTCGCCAAAATTCCAAGTGTTGCCAATTCAAGCCTAATTCTACTACGGACCTCCAAATCACATTTTGGGACGCGCTCCTAAGTCCAAAATAAGATAACGGAGATAACGGAAGCATCAAAAATCAAATCGGAGGTCGTTGACACACAAGTAGACATCCGGTCGACATTCCAACTTAAACTTCCAATTAAGAGACGAAGTGTCTCAATTCACTCCAAAATCCAAAAGAACCCTCCCGACAAGACAAAATAACAGAAATAGATACGGGAAAAGCAGTTAATAGGAGATCGGGGCTCTAACTCTTGAAACGACCGGTTGGGTCGTTACATCCTCCCCCTCTTAAAATAATCATTCGTCCTCGAATGAGTATAGAGACATACCTGAAGTTGTGAAATGATGAGGATAACGGCTGCGCATATCCCCCTCAGTCTCCCAAGTCGCCTCCTCGACCGACTGACCCCTCCACTGAACCCTTACTGAGGCAATGCTCTTTGACCTTAGGTTTTTGACCTACCTGTCCAAGATAACAACTAGCTCCTCAACATAAGATAGATCTGTGTCTAACTGGACTGAGCTGAAATCCAATACATGAGCCGGATCACCGTGATACTTCCGGAGAATAAAAACGTGGAATACCGGATGAACTCCTGCTAGTCTGGGAGGTAGGGAAATCTCATAGGCAACCTTCCCAACACGCCGAAATATCTCAAAAGGACCAATGTACCTCGGGCTCAGCTTGCCCTTCTTCCCGAACCTCATGATGCCCTTCATAGGAGATACCCGAAGTAAGACCTGCTCTCCAACCATGAATGCTAAATCACAAACTTTCCAGTCCGCATAACTCTTATGTCTGGAATGGGCTGTACGAAGTCTATCCTGAATCACCTTCACCTTATCTAGGGCATTCTGGACCAAGTCTGTACCCAACAATCGGGCCTGGCTCGGCTCGAACTAACCCACTGGGGGACCGACACCGCCTACCATATAGAGCCTCATATAATACCATCTGAATGCTGGACTGATAACTGTTGTTGTAAGCAAACTCTGCAAGCGGCAAGAACTGGTCCCATGACCCTCCAAACTCCATCACACAAGCACAGAGCATAGTGGCCATCTGAATCGTGCGCTCGGACTACCTGTCTGTCTGAGGGTGAAATAATATGCTCAACTCCACCCTAGTGCCCAACTCCTGCTGTACAGCTCTCCAGAACCGTGATGTAAACTGTGTACCTCTGTCTGAAATGATGGAAACTGGGACACCATGAAGGCGAACAATCTCTCGGATGTAAATCTCAGCCAACCTTTCTGAAGAGTAAGTAGTCATCACTTGGATGAAATGAGCTGGCTTGATCAGCCGATCCACAATAACCCAAATAACATCCAACTTCCTCGAAGTCCGTGGGAGCCCAACTATGAAATCCATGGTGATCCGCTCCCACTTCCACTCGGGGATCTCTAACCTCTGAAGCAAGCCACCCAGTCTCTGATGTTCATACTTAACCTGCTGACAGTTGAAACACCAAGCCACAAACCCAACTATATCCTTCTTCATCCTCCTCTACCAATAGTGCTGTCTCAAATCCTGGTACATCTTCGCGGCACCCCGATGAATGGAATACCGCGAGCTATGGGCATCCTCAAGAATCAACTCCCGAAGCCCATCCATGTTGGGCACACATAGCAGGTCAGCATCCTCATCACACCATCATCACCAATAGTCACATCTCTAGCATCACCTTACCGAACCCTGTCCTGAATGACGAGCAGATGGGGGTCACTATACTGACACTCCCTGATACGGTCATAAGGAGAAGATCGAGAGACCAAGCAAGCCAACACTCGACTCGGCTTCGAAATATCCAATATCACAAACTTGCTGGCTAAGGCCTGAACATCCAATGCTAAGGGCCTCTCTGCTACTGGAAGATATGCCAAACTCCCCAAACTCTCCGCCCGATGAATCAAAGCATCGGCCACTACATTGGCCTTACCCTGGTGGTACAAAATAGTGATGTCATAATCCTTAAGTAGCTCCAACCATCTCCGCTGACACAAATTAAGGTTCTTTTGCTTGAACAGGTGCTGCAAACTCCGGTGATCAGTGTAAATCTCACAAGGAACACCGTACAAATAGTGGCGTCAAATCTTCAAGACATGAACAATAGCTGCTAACTCAAGATCGTGGACAGGATAATTCTTCTCATACACTTTCAGCTGTCTGGACGCGTAGGCAATCACCATACCGTCCTGCATCAACACCATGCCAAAACCAATCCGCGAAGCATCACAAGACGGTGTAACACCCCAAACCTGTAGCAATACTAATATTGGGGCTGTAGTCAAAGATGTCTGGAGCTTCTGAAAGCTCTCCTCACACTCATTCGTCCACCTAAATGGATCACCCTTCTGGGTCAGCCTGCTCATTGGTGCTGAAATAGATGAAAACCCCTTGACAAAATGATGGTAATACCCTGCCAAATCAAGGAAACTGCGGATCTCCGTAGCTGATGAAGGTCTAGGCCAACTCTGCACTGCCTCCACCTTCTTCGAATCTACCTTGATCCACTCACTCGATATTACGTGACCTAAGAATGCCACTGAGTCAAGCCAAAACTCACACTTAGAAAATTTTGCATACAATCTCTTCTACCTCAAAGTCTGAAGCACAGTCCTCAGGTGCTGCTCATGATCTTCCCGAGTCCGGGTATACACTAGGATGTCGTCAATAAACACAATGACGAAGGAGTCAAGATAAGGCTGGAACACACTGTACATCAAATGCATAAAGGTTTCTGGGGCATTGGTCAGCCCAAAGGACATGACAAGAAACTCATAGTGACCATATTTGGTCCTGAAAGCAGTCTTCGGGATATATGGCTCCCGAATCTTCAACTGATGATAGCCTGAAAGCAAGTAAATCTTGGAAAACAGTCTGATACCCTGTAATTGATCAAATAAGTCATCAATGCGAGATAATGGATACCTGTTCTTCACTGTAACCTTGTTCAGCTAGCGATACTTAATACACATGCGCATGACACCGTCCTTTTTCTTCACAAACAAGACCGGAGCACCCCAAGGTGACACACTGGGCCGAATGAAGCCCTTATCAAGCAACTCCTGCAACTGCTCCTTCAACTCCTTCAACTCAGGATGATCCATACGGTAAGGAGGAAGAGAGATGGGCTGAGTGCCCAGCAATAAATCAATGCCAAAATAAATATCCCTGTCGGGCGGCATGCCCGGAAGATCAACTGGAAACACATTAGGGAAGTCCCTCACTACTGAAACTGACTCAACTGTAGGGGTATCAATACTGACATCTCTGACATAAGCTAAATACGCATCACACCCTTTGTCAACCATTTGCTGAGCCTTAAGAAATGAAATAACCTGCGGGGAGTATACTCTAAGGTACCTCTCCACTCTAATCGTGGTAAGCCTGGCATAGCCAGTGTCACGATCTTTGCGTAACAATCAAGAATAGCATAATGGGGCGACAACCAGTCCATGCCCAAGATAACATCAAAATCTACCATGCTGAGTAATAATAAATCGGCTCTGGTCTCAAAACCACTAAGAGCAATCAAACACGACCAATATATGCGGTCCACAACAAGAGAATCTCCCACAGGAATAGATACATAAATAGGGGAACTCAAAGAATCCCGAGATACCCCCAAATGTGGAGCAAAATAAGAGGACATATAGGAATACGTAGAGCCTGGGTCAAATAATACTAACACATCTCTATGACAGATTGGAAAAATACCTGTAATGACAGAATCAGAAGTAACTGCCTCTGAATGAGCTGGAAGGGCATAATACCTGGCCTGGCCTCCCCCTCTAGGGTGACCTCGACCTCCCCGACCTCCACCTCGAGCTGGCTGAGTAGGTGGGGCTGCAACTGGTGCTAGAAGTATGGCCGGATGCCCGGTAGAGCACGTGGTGGATGAGAAGTCTTAGGAGGTGCACTCCTCCTAAGTCTGGGGTTATCCCTCATCATATGACGGGTATCACCACACTCAAAACAACTTTGGGGCTATCCCTCACCATATGACGGGTATCACCACACTCAAAACAACCCCTCAGAAGACGCAATGGCTGTGACTAGCTCGGGCCTGGCCTGCTGGACTGGCCGCTAATATCACCCCGAGTAAGAGGCACACTAGATACTAGTGGTGCATAATAAGGTCCCTGAGGCCTGGAAGGAGCTGGAACACCACTGCCGGCTGGAAGAGCTGAATGAATAGGGCGACTCAATACCCCTACCATGGAGAGCTGCTGGGGCACGAGCTCCTGAATAATGACCAGTATCTCGAGACCTATTGGCCTCTCTCTCCTCTCTGTTCCGGGCAAACATTCCCTCCACTCTCCTGGAAATGCTCACGACCTGCTGATAAGAGATATCCATCTCCAACTCCCTGGACATACTGGTCCTGATACTAGGGTGGAGTCCCTCAATGAAGCGACGAACCCTCTCTTTGACCGTAGAAACCAAAGCCGGTTCGTGTCGGGCTAACTCACTGAAACGAACTGCATACTCCGACACAGTCATAGAAACCTGGCGCAGCTGCTCAAACTCTGTGCGCCAAACATCCCTGAGGCTCTGAGTGACATACTCACACAAAAACATATCTGAGAACTGAGTCCAAGAGAGTGAGGCTGCCTCATCCGGACTACTCAGCACATAGGCACGCCACCACTGATAGGATGCTCCTCTCAACTGCAAAACGGTAAAGAAACCCCACTCGTCTCCGCTATGCCCATAGTGCGGAGAATACAATGACACTCCTCGAGAAAACCCTGAGCATCCTCTGAAGCTAATCCGCTGAAAGTAGGTGGGTGGTACTTCTTGTACCTATCAAGTCTAAGCTGCTCTGCCTCAAAAGCAGCTACCCTCGTCTCATGCTGAACCGAGCCACTAGGGCATAGGAATAAACTCTAGGTCCTGATCAACTTGGACGCTCTGCTCAGGAGTACGGGCTGCGGGAGCCTGTGCCCCTCCCCCAGCCTGAGATGTGGAGGGAGATATCGGGATCAATCCAGCCGGAGCTAAAGTGTTGAACATTCTCATGAACTGGGCTAGAGTCTCCTGGAGAGCTGGAGCAGCAATAGGAACCTCCGGTGTCTGTCCTGCAGTTAGAGCTGATGGGGGATCCTCTGTCGCAACTCACGTAAGTGCTCTGGATGCACCGCCTTGTCGTCCTCTACCCCGGCCCTGGCCTCAGGCGACTCTAGCAAGGGGCTCAGGTGCCTGATTGTCAGATCTCCCAGTACGAGTCCTCACCATCTATGAGAAAGAACAGAATAGAGAATTTTCGAATTTGATGTCAATAACTCACACGACAAGGAACTCAAAGAAGTATGATTGTTCTTAACAGTTCCATAGCCTCCAGAAGATAAGTACAGACGTCTCTGTACCGATCCGCGAGACTCTAATAGACTGGCTTGTGACTCACGACACCTATGAACCTAGAGCTCTGATACCAACTTGTTACGACTCATTTCTCCTTCCGTAAGACGTCGTGACGGCACCTAGTCGCTATGACTAGGTAAACCTAATAAAATCAAAATAATGGAAGTAAAGAAATAATTACAACTAAATTCAATAGACATAATGTACTGATAAGGATATCACTCGGCATGTACAAGTAATCCAGCCATCGAATATGCACAGTATTCCTAAAACCCGGTAAATCACGAGTCACAAGCTCTAAGAAATTCTGTCTACTCTCTCCTATACATAGTGTCTAAATAGATAAAGGGGGGAAAATAATATAAGGGATAGAAGGGGACTCCAAGGATCTGCGGGCGCGAGAAGATATACCTTGAAGTTTCCGGTAAGCTGCAACGACTGCACTAATGATGAGGCGGATAAGATGTACCTGGATCTGCACACGAAAAACATGTGCAGGAAGGGTATGAGTACACCATAATAGTACCCAGTAAGTGCCAAGCCTAACCTCGGTCGAGTAGTGACGATGTCAAGTCAGGACTCTACCAGAACATATATATAATAAATCAAAGCAAAAGAAAGTATCGCAGTAATAAAGACTGAAATGTAACAAGGAAAGAATCATGGAAAAACAACAGCTCGGAACACAACAATTCAACAGGGGATCTCCCGAGATAGCGTCTCGTAATCCTAAATGTAAATGTACAGAGGGATCTCCCGGAATACCGTTCCATAGTCCCAAATATAAAGGTGCAAGGGGGATCTCCCGGAATAACGTTCTATAGTCCCAAATATAAATATGCAGGGGGATCTCCCAGAATACTGTTCTGTAGTCCCAAAGTAAATAAGTAAGACATGGGGGATCTCCCGGAATAACGTTCCGTAGTTCCAAAGTGAATATGCATCCAAACAACAAGATTCAATAATCATGGCACATAGTATTACATTTATCCTAAGTACAAGTCAAGGAAGACAGGTAAAGCAACTAAACATGTTGCACGTAGTTCAAGTAAACAGTTAAGGCAAGTAGACATGTTTTCTTAGTCTAACAAGATACTATACATGCTAATAAGTTCAAATAAGAGGGGTAAAACTAGTTACTATTTAGTGAAAATCGGGTTTTTACAATAATTAGCCCGTGTACGTACTCGTCACCTCACGTACACGACTCTCATATATAAAAAACAATACTAAATCCTAAGGAGAGTTCCCCCACACAAGGCTAGGCAAGTCCTTACCTCGAACCAAGCTCAAATTAATCCGAAATTACGCTCTTGCCACGAGTATCCGACTCCGAATGACCCAAATATAATCAAAACCAATTACATAACATAAATACAACTACAAGAAACTACTTTAACGAACGGAATCAAAGTTAAAGCATGGAATTGGAAAATCACTCAAAAAGCCTCCTCGGGCCCACTTCTCAGAATCGGGTAAAAGTCACAAAATATGAACACCCATTCACTCACGAGTCTAACCATACCAAATTTACTCAAATCCGATACCAAAATCTCGATCAAAACCCCAAAATTCGCCCTAAGAAATTTTCTCAAAATTTTCCCATTTTTTCACCATAAATTCGAAAATAAATGATTAATTCAAGCATAGATTAGTGGAATATAATCACAGAGGAGTTAGGATTCATTACCCAATGACTTCCTCTGAAAATCTCTCAAAATGCCGCCTTCCACCGAGATCCCTATTAAATTTTGTGATATGAACTTCAAACCCTCGAAAATCCCCTTTTCTGTCGAGCGGTTTATGCTTCTGCGATCCCAGGACCGCATCTACGGTCCCGTACCTACGGAAGAACTATCACATGTGCGAAATCAACTTCAATGGGCTGGGACCGCATCTGCGAGCACTGGGCCGTACCTGCAGTCCCTTATCCACTCCTGCGCTTCCGCTTCTACAGGCCCTTCACCGCACCTGCGATCCCAGCTGACAAGGCCCATATTCGCATTTGCAGTCCCATAACCGCTTCTGCGGCTCCGCACCTGCGACCCAAAGTGCGCAGGTGTGGTTACACTAGATACATCAACTTCAGCAATTTCCTAAGTCTCAATTCAACCTGTTAAGCACCCGAAACTCACCCGAGGCCCTCGGGTCATCAACCAAATATACCAACCAAACCTAAAACACCATACGGACTTAGTATAGCCTTCAAACTACATCGAACAACATCAAAAACACGAATTATACACGGATTCAAGCCTAATGAACTTTGAAATTTCCAAATTCTACAAACGACGTCGAAACATATCAAATCTCGTCCGAATGACCTCAAATTTTACCCACAAGTCACAATTGACACTACGAACCTATTCCAACTTCCGAAATTTCATTCCGATCCTGATATCAAAATTTTCGCTGCGGATCAAAGTCGCCAAAATTCCAATTTTATCCAATTCAAGCCTAATTCTATTACTGACCTCCAAATCACATTCCGGACGCGTTCATAAGTCCAAAATCAACGGAACAAACAAAAATCAAATCTAAGGTCGTTTACATACAAGTCGACATCCGATCGACTTTCCAACTTAAGCTTCGAATTAAGAGACGAAGTGTCTCGATTCACTCTAAAACCCGAAACGAACTCTCCCAACAAGACAAAATAGCAGAAATAGATATGGGAAAATCAGTAGGGGATTGAGACTCTAACTTTCAAAACGACCGGCCAGATCGTTACAGTTACGGTTCGCTCGATTAATCGATTTTTAAAGAACTGTTGACATTCCTGTATAAAACTTCAAGGTAATTGGTAAAGTAATTCAAAGTTGGAATATCTAGGTTGTGTGTCAGCCCAAACATCTAAGTTACCATTTTAGCCCAAATATGCTCTATTTACCCCACGAATGACTCACTCCTAACGGTCCTTACCTTACTAAGGCCATCTCCAACGATGCTATATTTTGCCATAATGCAGTTAGTTTTTGCAGAAATTTGGCTCCAATGCTCCCTCATTTTTTACTGTAAAACGGGGGATGAATAGTGTCACTCCAAATTGGAGTGACACTATTCATCTCCTCAATTATTATTCCGTATTACTTTATTTTTTTAAATTATTTAACTCTTTTAATTTATCTATTTATATATACCTAATTATGTTTATATAATATCTTATAATATTTTTACCTCTTAACTTTGACGTATAATTTTGATGAATTAATTTTTGTGCATTTATTAATATATATAATCTATAATATTTGCTTACAAATTATATTATTTAAAAATTTATGGTATAAAATAATTTTATATTAAATGATTATATAATAAAGGAATATAAATTATATGTAATGAATATGTAAAAAAGAAAAAAGATAGAATTTCTTTAATAGAAATAATTAAATAAAATTTAAATAAAAGATACAGAGAAGAATATAAAATAGAATATTCCTTTTTAGAGTAAAAAAAAGAGTAATAGTTAGAGTAACTTTACTTCATTTCGGAGGAGGAAATGAAGGCAAGAGTTAGAGATGACCTTGGAGATGGCCTATTACCCCTAAAAGTAGCTCCTCTCTCCTCCACTTTTTCAGAACACTAATAACTTCCGCTGCTAACAATAACTTTCTTCCTCACTCATATTCTCGAATTAGGTTGTCATTGTTCTTTCTTCTGTCTTTTTTTATTTTTTCAAGCAAAGTAAGTATACAATATTGCTTAGATTTTTCCCTTATTCATGTTTTGTTGCATGTGTTTTTTATTTTTTCCACACGCGCGCACTCGAATTAGGTTATTGTTCTTTCTTCTGTCTTTTTTTATTTTTTCAAGAAAAGTAAGTATACAATATAGCTTAGAGTTTCCCCTTATTCATGTTTTGTTGCATGTGTTTTTTATTTTTTCCACAAGCGCGCACTCGAATTAGGTTGTCATTGTTCTTTCTTCTGTCTTTTTTATTTTTTCAAGCAAAGTAAGTATACAATATAGCTTAGAGTTTCCCCTTATTCATGTTTTATTGCATGTGTTTTTTATTTTTTCCACAAGCGCGCACTCGAATTAGGTTGTCATTGTTCTTTCTTCTTTCTTTTTTTATTTTTTCAAGCAAAGTAAGTATACAATATAGCTTAGAGTTTCCCCTTATTCATGTTTTGTTGCATGTGTTTTTTATTTTTTCCACACGCGCGCACTTGAATTAGGTTGTCATTGTTCTTTCTTCTGTCTTTTTTAATTTTTTCAAGCAAAGTAAGTATATAGCTTAGAGTTTCCCCTTATTCATGTTTTGTTGCATGTGTTTTTATTTTTTCCACACGCGCATATATATATATATATGTTTTTTTTTTAGGTTACTTCTGCTTAGATTATGTATAGTAGTTATGGTTTTCATAATTTTCGTAATTTAGTATATCAAAATGGCTAGTCGTGAATCTACGAAAATTCAAGGTAAAGAGAGTAAGGTTAATTTGACTTCAATTCCTAGATTTGTTGATGAATATAATGTTGATCTTGGTTGGGAGAACAATCCCAATTTCTGCTAAGAAAATATATGTTGCACCGCATGAAGTTATCTCAGTTGGGAGCACAACTCTGAGTACGCGCTCGCAAATGACTGATGTTCATGCAGACAATATAGTGGATGGTAAATCCTCCGTACACGGTTAAAATCAGGCCTACCCGATTTTACTATTTGACCGAGACCAGGAGGTTGCATCAAATGACGGCTTCGTAACGAAACAGACTAAATCACAAGGATAAGGTACCGAGTTCAGAATCGAGGTATTTGTCAAGATCGAGGCAAGTAGCAATCGAAGCCAAATGAGACAGACATCGAGTAAGATCGAAGATAGTACAACAACAGAAAGGCGAGATATCTGTTACTGGTCGAAGATCATGGCGTAAATCTCGAAACGGATCAAATCAGAAACAGTTGATTAGCTAATCATGGGATTTCCTTCTGTAATTAGAGTTATACCATAAGTAGAATTCCTCTACTATATAAAGGGGGTTGTAATCATTTGTAAGGGAGATTATTAAAAAACATCAAAGCAATATAATTCTCCTTCTCTCGTGCATTCTTGTTCATCAGCTCGTTATATTTTTAATTGTTCTTGCATCAACCAGTTCGAAGGTATCCAACCTCGAGGACTGAGTTCCATTCTAATATTGGTTTGCTTTACTTTATAATTCAATTATGTTATTTATCTTCATATTTATCAATTAGTATTAAGTGAAATCACGTATCTTTAAAACCACATTATAAGTTTAATTGTTATCCAATTTTAAGAGTAAACAATTTGGCGCCCACCGTGGGACTAAGGATAATAGTGATTCCTTAATACTGATTCCAATAACCCACTACTTTATGCTTGTTCTTGTAAGTGTTTTTTGTTTTCAAGATAAAACATGTCAAACTCACAAGTAGCACCCACACATGGTGACAACGGCCTCGAATTTCACGGGGGAAACAACAATATAGCCGCCCCAGGGATCGAGGTGCCTCAGGCTGACCTCGAGGGAGTACCAATTGCAAATCCCTGTCGACGTCAGTTCACATATTTCCCTAAATGCAAATTTGGGCGCTGATCTCTAAGGTAGCGTACGCAGGGAAGGTCGATCTGGTGATCGAGGTACGCAGGGCTGAGGAGATGGTGGAGTCAACCTCTAATTGATATTCGAGATGCTACAGGCTCAACAATCCGTTATAGCACAACTGCAAAATCAACAGCGTGCACCAAGTGGGGTCGAATATGAGCCTCCACCAGAAGTTGTTCACAGGGTCAAACATGTACCTATACCGGAGAGATCGAACGCCAATGAATCGGGGACTGACCCCACCATTATGAAAATTCTTGAGGAACTCACTAAGCGAATTGAATCAGGAGAAAAGAAAATCGAGGCAAAAGACACAAAGGTAGAAACATACAACTCCCGGATTGACCAAATACTGGGGGCACCACCGATTTTGAAAGGTATGGACTCGAAGAAGTTTGTGCAGAAGCCGTTCCCCTCAAATGCGGCTCCGAAGCCCATTCCGAAGAAATTCCGCCTGCCGGAAATCGCGAAGTACAATGGAACCACCGATCCTAATGAGCATGTCACCTCCTATACATGCGCAACACAGGGGAATGCCTTAGAAGATGATGAGATCAAATCTGTTCTATTGAAGAAATTTGGAGAAACTCTGTCGAAAGGGGCAATGATATGGTATCACAATCTGGCACCTAATTCCATTGATTCATTCGCCACGCTTGTAGACTCCTTCGTGATGGCACACGCCGGAGCAATAAAGGTTGCGACTAAGAAGTCAGACCTCTTTAAAGTAAGGCAGAAGGACAAAAATATGTTAAGAGAATTCATATCTTGGTTCTAGATGGAACACATGGACCTACCCCCCGTCACAGATGATTGGGTTGTTCAGGCCTTCACCCAAGGGTTGAACGATCGGAGTTCCATAGCATCACGGCAGCTGAAGCAGACTTTAATTGAATATCCATCAGTGACCTGGGCCGATGTGCATAATCGGTACCAGTCAAAGATCAGGGTCGAGAATGATCAATTGGGGACCCCTTCCAGCTCCGCCTATCCAAACAGTCCCATTGGCATAGTTAAAAGGGACATCAACAGAGAACCCCGATCGAACAGAGATCGGTATCAACCATACAACATAGATGATAGGAACAACGGCCTAGGATGTAATCCCGTTAGAAATGATCGAAGGAATGATGGAGGATAGAGTTTTCTTGAGGGCTCATGAGCAAAAGTGGCTTCGATAAACATGCCGATCCCACAGAAGCACCACGATTATCAAAATACAACTTCAGCATCGACGCATCAGGTATTGTTTCAGCCAGTGGGAGAATCAAAGATACTAGATGGCCCAGACCCCTACAGACCGATCCATCTCAAAGAAACCCCAACCACATATGAAAATACCATGGCACCCATGGTCATAGAACCGAAGATTGTAGACAACTAAGAGAGAACGTGGCACGTCTATGCAACGAGGGTCACCTTCGAGAATTCTTAAGTGAACGAGCTAAAAATCACTTCAGAGACAGGGATGTAAACAGGAAAAATGAACAGGAAGAACCACATCACGTGATACATATGATCGTTGGTGGGGTCGACATACCACAAGGGCCCGTGTTCAAACTCACCAAGTTTTCGATCACCAGGGAGAAACGGACTCGTGACTATATACCGAAGGCACCTTGTCGTTAAATGACGAGGAAGGTAAGGGGATCTCACAACCCCACAATGATGCATTGATAATCTCTATCCTTATGAATAAAATTTAGGTTACACGTGTTTTAATTGATCCAAGGAGCTCATCCAATATTATTCGATTGAGGGTCGTGAAGCAGCTCGGCCTACAGGACCAGATCATTCCCGCAACTAGGGTTCTCAATGGTTTCAACATGGCCAGTGAACCAACTAAAGGTGAAATCATCCTACCAGTAAACATAGCTGGGACTATTCAAGAAACCAAGTTCCATGTGATCGAGGGCGATATGAGATACAACGCCCTGCTCGGAAGACCTTGGATTCACAACATGAGGGCAGTCCCTTCAACCGTTCTCCACATGCTGAAATTCCCAACGCCGGATGGAGTAAAAATGGTGTATGAGGAACAACATGCTGCCAAAGAAATGTTCAAGGTCGATGAAGTAATACCGATATCGGCACTTTCGTCAGTAAAAGGATCAAAGTAAAATGGAAAAAAGAGAGGTTAAATAGCAACTACAGGCACCAGCCTCGACTCATTCGGAGAAGTAGGGAACGGATGAGGACGATGACTACTGGATCCCTCGATACTTTATAATCCCCGAGGATTCCAATGCTACCAAATTTACAGTTGAAGAGCTGGAGCAAGTCATACTGATCGAGTATCTGCCCGAGCGAAAGGTACATCTAGGCACGGGGTTAACCCCCGAGCTTAGGGAAAAACTCATTAAATTTCTTATTGATAATATAGATTGTTTTTCTTTGTCCCATTTAGATATGAATGGGATCCCACCTGAGTTCACTACACATAGGTTAAGCTTGGATTCGAAGTTCCGCCAGGTAAAACAAAAGAGAAGGCCACAGTCCGAGGTAAAACATGCATTCATCAAGGATGAGGTAACCAAACTTCTCAAAACCCATTTGAGAAGTAAAATATCCCGAATGGTTAGCAAACATAGTCGTAGTCCCTAAAAAAGGAAACAAACTTAGTGTCACGACCCAAACTGGAGGATCCTGACTAGCACCCGGGCCATACTTGCCGAGCACCAACATACATTTTATCTAACGTTCTTATTATCTTTAAGGGATAACGAGTTTAATATAAATGGTAGATATGGATCATGAACATACATCACATGGGATGAAAATATTGCTAAGAAACTACATAAAAGGTACGAGCTACAACGCTGCCATGAAAGACTATACAACAAAAATTAGCTAACAAGGCATACCAAACTATACATGAGTCGACACCTATCTATGTGCCTATAAAGGAGAATAAGTAATGCAGCACCGGAACAGGGCCTCGACATACCCATAATATCTATAACAAAAATGCATACCAAGACCACGGCAAGTCCGGAGGAGGGATCTCACCTATAACCGCTGAACTGGAAAGCCTATTGTGGTGGGGGAGATTTGTCTACCTGTCTATCAGGACCTGCAGCATGACATGCAGCGTCCACCAATAAAAGGATGTCAGTACGAATAAAGTATTGAGTACGTAACGCAGGAAAGCATAAATAAGAACAACAATGTAAAGAGAGATGTAGGAGATACAACCTATAGCATCTGAGTGCTTCTAAGAGACATTAACATGAAATGCATGATACATATATACACATAATCTTTTTAAACATCCGCCTCGTGGGCATCATCATCATCATAGAACATTATCCTTTGTGGGCATCATCATCATCATATCATACCCAGCCTCAAAGAGGACTCGGTAAACCCAACTGATCAGTGGTTGGACAATAGGTTCCATACCCGACCGACTATAGCGCGACTCGGTAGAGTAAAATAGATACATATATATAATGCATGCATGACTCATTGGAATCATGTTCTGAACATTTCGGAGCGACGTAAGGTCGATATTCTCCGTACACATCATTAGGGCTAACTCTTCATCGAGAAACTTATAAGAATCATAAGTACCAACAACATTGATAACATAAGAATAAGAGAAGAAAGCTTAACATCAATTGTTCCATAAAAAGGGAAACAATGTAAGTACTGCTAGCTTCTAAGAGTAGAGTATCTTTGGAAGCCCGTTCATTGCATTATGTACAATCGGAGTCGTGCAAAAGAAGGAAATGGATAGCCTCACATACCTTGTATATACTTCCCCAACCTCAAGCTACGCAAATGTCACAACTTCTTAATCTACAATAAGAGAAACGACACTATCGTTATCGTTTAAGCGTCATAACTATTATGTATCGACCACAACCTATTTTACGATGAAACGGACAGCACCTACCCTATTTATATGACTGCACACAAGTCAAAACAATCACCAAACAGCCCAAACAACATCAATAATAATCATATTGAGCCTCCCAAAACAGTCCACACACAACCTAATCACTTCACACATAAGACGACCACCGTAGTCGTGTCAAACGACCCGGAAATATTACAACGAATGACCAGATCACAACCCTACATATATATGGTGTTTCTCCACACTATTAATCCTCCAAAACTCCACAAAACAATAGTAAAACACGAAGCTCAACAACAAAACAAAACAGTCCGCTACAAATCAAATAACTCGAACTCACGGCTTCCGATCACCGTCCCGTGAGTTCTAACTATTAGGAAAGATATTTATCAACCTTAATTGATAATTAAACACTTAAATACAGATATTAGACGTTTCTTAACTATGAATTACCTTCCAAAACTCTAACTACAAATAAAAAGGAGAGGCGGTATAATGACACTTACGTCGTAGGGATCGTTTTGATGTTATTGCTTCTCGATTTCATGCCCGGAATGATAATCTTCTTTGAAAACCTAGAAGATAGCTTGAGGTTATGTTTATTGGTGTTCTATGGTCGTTTTATGCTGAATAATGAAGAGAAATCCGACCTAAGGTTTATATATATCAAGTTTGGAAAAGTCAAAGAGGTGCTAGCTTGGCACCCTAGGATTGATCCATCTTCCGACGCTTAATCTTTTTTTCTTGATGTCGTATGAACGAACGGTTAAGAGAGTTGCAAACTAAATTCCAAGAACTTAAATTTGGTATATTATATGTCCCGATAGGACCTCGTATAGCACATAAAATGTATTTCTCAAAAAGCTCTAGTGATCCACCTACTTGTCACTTATGATGTCTGCGCAGTCTCGCGAAACTGCAAATCTCTCTCTACTCCTACATCTTATCGATGAACGGTTTAATGAATTGAAAACTAGACTCATATATATTAAATTTGGTTGGTAGATCATCCAATAATTCCAAGTATATTAGGTGAAAATCTCAGTTACATTCGACCTAATTTTAAGCACATTATGAGTATAACTTGTGAAGACCTTTGTCGACTTTTGTTCCACAACTTGCTTGACTTCAAAATGTAGAACACAAATATCATAGGATAAAAATTAACTAAGAGAATAACCTCCTTATCATGTAATTAACCATAGTCTCACCCTAAAGTACATGTTATAACATTCCAAACTCGTCGACTTTTGACGAAACTTTTTTTTTTTCAATTGGTTTAGCTTCTAAGATTTCCAACCCTCTTGGTACTCGCTATTCATGATATTAAATATTTGTAACCTCCAATGTAATATGATTAATTTACTTTATATTCCATCAAATATAATCTTATTTCTGAGCTTACATCAATTGACTTACGATTTACGCTCACGTACGAAAACATGGGGTGTAACATCATTCCCACCTTTGGAACATTCATCCTCGAATGTTGACTAATGCACTTTTCCATATCTTAAGCAATAACTCTTATGAATAATTTAATATTGTCTTTGCCATCTAGGGAGTTGTTCAGTGAATAAATCCAAAGGCTAGAACATTCCCCCCCCNATTCTAACCTTGAATGTGCGCCAATGCGACTCTTATCTCCTTTTGTATTTCTTGTTAGATTTTAACCTATATTTATGATTCACTTGGTGAAGATATATTGTACTATGACAAGTTGTCCCTATGGGCATCTATAGGTGTACTAAAGTTCTTTATTTGGTATTTTGTTGAACTTACGACTATTGCTATATCTTGTTTCATAGCTTCAGTTATCTATGCTTATGGCTTTACCACTACTAGGTAGGTCATACTATACCATAACTCTTACTTCAGTTTATTATTATGGAGACTTTCCACCCAACTCTATGTTTTTCTCTCACCGCTTATCCTATATGTATAAATATAAGCCATTTAATGCTTCCTTATTACCGTCCATCTTAATAATGACATCATAATCTCATCTCATACTTTCTAACTTTCATCCATTCATTGTTGATTCACCTTCATATTGATCTATGATCTACCACTGATAATTTAAAATCTCTTATATAATATATCATCACTAGGGCTCACGTCTCATCGGGGAACATCTGAAGTGAATTTTCCTGATCCACTTAGGGACAATACTAAAATGCAATAACTGTATTTCATAACATCCCAATGTATTCATATTATGGGGGTATTCTAATCACGTGCAGTTCATGAAATACTTGTTCTCTAAATCATTACTCAATCAAAGGTCTAAACGTCATCCTCTTATCATTTATCACAATTATACCCTTACTTTACTACCATGGTAGCATTCTATCTCTTCTAAATGCTCCTAGTTTTAAACTCGTTTGAGTTCACTCATGATATACTGATCTTTTTATAACTATATGGAAACCATCAGCTCTCTTGTTGTGATGGGTTTAATCCCGAGGAATTACCTATTCTCGTCACCTTCTCACACATATTTTCTTATCCTTACTCCTGCCTAGCTAAAACCTTGTTGCTCTACCATACTTTAGCTTGCGACCTACGCACATCTACTTATACTACTCGTAACCTTCCTTTCATCATGTTAGCACCATAGATTTCCTTTCACGCCTTCTCAGTTGTCTTTAAATGTAAATAATTACTTTTCCTGGTCGTTTTTCCACTTGCTGCATGGATACTTGGCCTATCTTAGTGCCCATGAATACGGGAGTTCCCTGTAACTCATACGATCTCAATATCAACTTTTGATTGATTTTTTTTTCTTCTTCCGTTCATTAGCTATGATAGGTTCCACTTTCTTATGGAGTGCATACAACATTATAGTGAGACTGTTGTTACAAGTCCATTTCTACTTTAGGTCACTATGCTTATGTTGAAGCCTGCTTCCTTATTTCCTCAACTAGTCTTTTGCTGTAGTAATTAGGGAAAAACTTCTAACTCTTATAAATCTAAGACCTTATTACATTGTATATCCCACAGTATTTCTGATGTTCTTACTCGCCTATCATTATCCTTAGTTACTTACCTCCATGCCCTTGTGCTTGTAGGGTTTCTTCTGAATTGAAATTTCAGTTGTCTCCATTGTGGCACTCTCTTTTATTTCCGTAACACTTATATTGTACCTTCTACTACCCCAACTCTTGTCNGCATTTATCTTGCATGATCTACTAATTTGCATATATCCTCCTATCTATCCATAACTAGGCTCTTCCTGAATCAATTACTGACTACCCATTGGTCCACTCTCATATCTTTATTTTATGTAACGCCTCTTGGGTTATGTCCTTTGTCTTAACTTACCTCTTGTACGGGATCCTTATGTATCAAGTTTTCATTCCCACTTATATATCAATATCATCGAGTGTGAAACCCTTATTGATTCTCCCCAACATCATGCTTGCATAATGTTCTGGAGTTATATTATATCTGTAGGATATGAATAAATGCAATATTATTCCTTTCTCTTTTTACCACATTCTTACTTTACCATTCGATATTTACCTCTTCATCTTTGACATTTTGTTTCTACATCTTCACAGACATTACTCGCCTTGCGGTAACCCTTCTACACCAGGTATAATTGAATTTCGTACACACAAGGGTGACACGTGGTATAACTGGCACATTTAGTCCCTTAAGCTTAACTCTGCTCATAGTGCTTGCTTTAGGGAAGCGTCTTCGTGAATGACCTTTAAAGGTTATTCTTCTATTGTTCATTCTATTATTGTCGAAACACTATCTTTGAAACGATGTCGACTATTACCAATTCCTTTTATCCCTAATTCATGTTCGATTTTTGTTTCTTGTTTAATATCCCATACTAATTCTATTACTTGGGGGGTCTAACTTTTTCTTATGGTAATCACGTGTGAGTCACCAACTCATTTCTCGAAATGAGGGTATGGCTTTATGGCTTACACTTTTGCATTGTCTCAAGGCCTGTCTCCTCTCATTTTTTTTTCCTTCACTTGACTATCGACTTTATCATTATACCATATTCTGATTTACCGCTATCATTCATTTATCACCTCTTACTCATAATGTTTCATTTACTCTCTTCTTATTCTCATGATAATATCTCTGTCTATTGCCCTATTATAAAGACTTCAACATGACGTTCTTTCACATTTAGCTCCCCTTGCTTCATATGACTCGCTCTTTGGGACGCCTAACATTCTTCTTCTTTTTTTCTTTACTAGTGGCTGGAGTTATACTAAGGCAAATATTTATCCCTTCTAGGATCCTAGTGCCTATCTTCTGAAATTTCTGAATATTCTAGCATTCTTATCTGACTGTTCTATTCTAGAGTGACCATATGGCTATCTCCAAATGAGAACTATTACCATGTTCTGCACTACCCTTCAAAAATGTTTAATAATGATAACAATCTATCCACAATTTTCGGTTACTCTAATCCCAGCTGGATCCTGATATCCTATCCTTCTCTTAAATTATTCCAGTTAGCTCCCATAGGGCATAATTGAGATTGGTATGGAAAATTGTAGATATCTCTGTTAGCGTTGAAAGTAACTAAAAATGCTTATATTTCTCTGCCAGAATTATAAATACTGATAATCTTTATTAACTAGGTACCTCGTACCATTCTTTATCTTTCTTCTTTTACTTGCTAAAACTCGTATCTACCTTCTGATTCTCTTATTTCTTTTTACCATATGGGTAGATATATATATTCTTTCCTTAGAGCTCCTTATTAAGAAATTAACACATCTTAGTACACACATGATCTGCTGAAGCCCTCACATTTACTCATCATAAGCATGATGCAAAATTGAGTTCCTCTGACTCAACTCTTCCACAGCCACATTGCAATCTCTTACCATCCATCTTTCTAGATGTATGCATCGTCGTATTATAAATAAGATAGAATTGAGGAAATTGAGTTCTTATGATTGTGCTCCACCACACGATCTAGAGTAAGAAGAAAGAGTAACAGTCCTAAATGCCCTGTAGCCTCTTGCTTATAAGTGTGGTGCACAACACACCCATAAACAAGACTCTACTAGACACGGCTCATAGACAAACCCTAGGACAGACCTGCTCTGATACTAAGTTTGTCACGACCCAAACTGGAGGATCATGACTAACACTCGGGCCATACTTGCCGAGCACCAACGTACATTTTATCTAACCTTCTTATTATCTTTAAGGGATAACAAGATCAATATGAATGGTAGATATGAATCATGAATATACATCACATGGGATTACAAGATTTCTAAGAAACTACATAAAAGGTACGAGCTACAACGCTGCCATGAAAGACTATACAACAAAAATTAACAAACAAGGCATACCAAACTATACATGAGTCGACACCTGCCTATGAGCCTCTAAAGGAGCATAAGTAATGCAACATAGCCGGAACAGGACCCCGACATACCCCATAATATTTATAACAAAAATGCATATCAAGACCACGGCAAGTTCGGAGAAGGGATCTCGCCTATAACCGCTGAACTGGAAAGCCTATTGTGGTGGGGGAGCTTTGTCTACCTGTCTATCAGGACCTGCAGCACGACATGCAGCGTCCACTAATAAAAGGACGTCAGTACGAATAAAGTACTGAGTACGTAAGGCAGGAAAGCATAAATAAGAATAGTAATGTAAAGAGAGATGTAGGAGATACAACCTGTAGCATATGAGTGCTTCTAAGAGACACTAACATGAAATGAATGATACATATATACACATAATCTTTTTAAACATCTGCCTCTGTGGGCATCATCATCATCATTGAACATTCGCCTCTGTGGGAATTATCATCATCATATCATACCCAGCCTCAAAGAGGACTCGGTAAACCCAACTGATCAGTGGTTTCACAATAGGTGCCATACCGGCGGACTATAGCGCGGCTCAGTAGAGTAAAATAGATACATATATATATATAATGCATGCAGGACTCATTGGAATCATGTTCTGAACATTTCGGAGTGACGTAAGGTCGATATTTTCCATACACATCAACAGGGATAACTCTTCATCGAGAATCTTATAAGAATCAGGAAGTACCAACAACATTGATAACATAAGAATAAGAGAAGCAACCTTAACATAAATTGTTCCATAAAAAGGTAAACAATGTAAGTACTGCTAGCTTCTAAGAGTAGAGTATCTTTGGAAGCTCTTTCATTGCATTATGTACAATCGGAGTCGTGCAAAAGAAGGAGAGGGATAGCCTCACATACCTTGTATATACTGCCCCAACCTCAAGCTACGCAAATGTCACAACTCCTTAATCTACAATAAGAGAAACGACACTATCGTTATCGTTTAAGCGTCATAACTATTATGCATCGACCACAACCTATTTTACGATGAAATGGACAACACCTCCCCTATTTATATGACTTCACACAAGTCAAAAAAATCACCAAACATCCCAAAAAACATCAATAATAATCATATTGAGCCTCCCAAAACAGTCCACACACAACCTAATCACTTCACACATAAGACGACCACCGTAGTCATGTCAAACGACCCGGAAATATTACAACGAATGACCAGATCACAACCCTACATCTATATGGTGTTTCTCCACACTATTAATCCTCCAAAACTCCACAAAACAATAGTAAAACACGAAGCCCAACAACAAAACAAAACAGTCCGCTACAAATCAAATAACTCGAACTTACGGCTTCCGATCACCGTCCCGTGAGTTCTAACTATTAGGAAAGATATTTATCAACCTTAATTGATAATTAAATACTTAAATACAGATTAGACGTTTCTTAACTATGAAGTACCTTCCAAAACTCTAACTACAAATAAAAAGGAGAGGCGGTATAATGACACTTACGTCGTAGGGATCGTTTTAACGTTATTGCTTCTCGATTTCATGCCCGGAATGATAATCTTCTTTCAAAAATTAGAAGATTGCTTGAGGTTATGTTTATGGGTGTTCTATGGTAGTTTTATGCTGAATAATGAAGAGAAAGCTGACCTAAGGTTTATATATATCAAGTTTGGAAAAGTCAAAGAGGTGCTAGCTTGGCACCCTAGGATTGATCCATCTTCCGACGCTTATATCATTTTTTCTTGATGTCGTATGAAAGAACGGTTAAGAGCGTTGGAAACTAAATTCCAAGACCTTAAATTTGGTATATTATATGTCCCAATAAGACCTCATATATTAAATGAAATGTATTTCTCAACAAGCTCCAGTGATCCACCTACTTGTCACTTATGATGTCTGCGCAGTCTCGCGAAACTGCAAATATCTCTCTACTCCTACGTCCTATCGATGAACGGTTTAATGAAATGGAAACTAGACTCATAGATATTAAATTTGGTTGGTAGATCATACAATATTTCCAAGTATATTGGGATAAAATCTAAGTTATATTTGACCTAATTTTAAGCACATTATGAGTGTAACTTGTGAAGACCTTTGCCGACTTTTGTTCCACAACTTGCTTGAATTCAAAATGTAGAACACAAATATCATACGATAAAAATTAACTCATAGAATAACCTCCTTATCATGTAATGAACCATAGTCTCACCCTAAAGTACATGTTATAACATTCCAAACTCGTCGACTTTTGACGAAACTTATTTTGTTCAATTGGTTTAGCTTCTAAGCTTTCCAACCCTCTTGGTACTCGTTATTCATGATCTTAAATATTTGTAACCTCCAATGTAACATGATTAACTTACTTTATATTCCATCAAATATAATCTTATTTCTGAGCTTACATCAATTGACTTACGATGTACTCTCACGTACGAAAACATGGGGTGTAACACTTAGAATGTGCATAGACTATAAGGATTTAAACAAAGCATGTCCTAAAGACTCATTTCCTCTGCCGAATATCGATCGCATGATCGATGCCGTGGCCGGCCACGAGATCCTTAATTTTCTCGACGCCTACTCCTGGTAAAATCAAATTCAAATGAACCTAGAGGATCAGGAAAAGACTTCGTTCATCACTAAGTACGACACCTATTATTATAATATAATGCCGTTTGGGCTAAAAAATGCTGGTGCTACTTACCAACGCCTAGTAAATCGAATGTTCGAAGAATAAATAAAAAAATCAATGGAGGTATATATTTACAATATGCTAGTTAATTCCCTGCGAGCAGATGACCATTTGAAACATTTACAGAAAACCTTCGATATAAGGAAATACAACAAGAAGCTCAATCCGGAGAAATGTGCATTCGAGGTCGGTTCGGGCAAGTTCCTCGGCTTTATGGTGTTAAATCGGGGAATTGAGATCAATCCTGATAAAATCAAGGAAATCGAAGACATCACAGTCGTGGACAATGTTAAGGTCGTACATAGATTAATAGGGCAGATTAACTGCCCTAGCCCAATTCATCTCGAGGTCTTCAGATAGAAGTCACAGGTTCTTCTCATTGCTCAAAAAGAAGAGGAATGTTTCTTGGAACTCGGAATGCCAACAAGCATTGGAAGAATTAAAGCGGTACCTCTCGAGCCCGCCACTGCTTCGCACTCCGAAAGCGGACGAGCGACTCTATGATGGTTTTAATTTAAATATTGAGACTTATGAAAAATATTCCGAAGAGGATAAGTGGTCACCACACAAGTTGGGTGACATTGAAAATATGGTTTTAATTTCCTAGGCGCTTATTAGGGAAAGCGCTAGTTTTTCTAAGTGTATGTACCGGGTCTCGGCCTCAACTAAAGTTTGGATAACATATTAAACAGGAAATTGCATACCTTTCTCCTCTCGAACTAGGACCCTACTTACCGCGACTTCCGAGACAACTAAGTATAAGTAGAGTCGCTCGTCCGCTTTCGGAGTGCGAAGCAGTGGCAAGCTCGAGAGGTACCGCTTTAATTCTTCCAATGCTTGTTGGCATTCCGAGGTCCAAGCAAAATTGTTCTTCTTTTTGAGCAGTGAGAAGAACCTGTGACTTCTATCTGAAGACCTCGAGATGAATCGGGCTAGGGCGAACGAGTATCAACCTCGAACGACCATCAAGTCTCAAATCTTAGCAGACTTCGTGGCCGACTTTACGCCAGCCCTCGTACCCGAGGTCGAAAAGGAACTATTATTAAAAAAAAGGTACGTCATCGGGGTATGGACCCTTTTCACAGACGACGCTTCGAACATAAAGGGGTCCGGGATACGCATCATTTTAAAGCCACCCACGGGCAACACTATTAGACAATCTATCAAAACTTCCAAGTTGACTAATAATGAGGCCGAGTATAAGGCCATGATTGCAAGTCTCGAGATAGTTAAGAGTTTGGGAGTAGAGGTCATCGAGGCCAAATGTGACGCCCTACTTATGTTAAACCAAGTCAACAAAACCTTCGAGGTTCGAGAAGATAGAACACAGATGTACTTGGACAAACTACAGGTGACACTACATCGGTTTAAAGAATGGACCCTAAGCATGTACCTCGAGAACAAAATAGTGAGGCCGATGCCCTTGCAAATTTGGGGTCATCGGTCGAAGACGACGAAATTATCTCGGGGACTGTCGTACAACTTTCAAAGTCAGTGAACAAAGAAGGACACGCCGAAATAAACTCCACAAGTCTAACATAGGATTGGAGGAATAAATATATCGAGTACCTAAAAAACGGGAAGCTTCCATCGGATCTTAAGGACTTGAGGACACTACGTACGGAGGACACTACGTATGAAGGCCGCACGATTCACATTGGCCGAAGATGGAACACTATATAGAAAGATGGTCGATGGACTGTTGGCAATATATTTGGGTCCCGGAGACACCGACTACATCTTACGGGAAATTCACGAGGGCACTTGCGGAAATCATTCCGGTGCCGAATCATTGGTTCAAAAATTCATCAGAGCAGGATAATATTGGTCCAATATGGAAAAGGATACTAAGGAATTCGTTCGAAAGTGCCACAAGTGACAAAGATATGCATTGATGATCCACCAACCCGGAGAGCAACTCCGTTCAGTCCTATCTCCATGGCTGTTCATGATATGGGGAATAAATATCGTCGGGCCTCTACCATCGGCCCCAGGTAAAGCTAAATTCCTTTTATTTATGACTGACTATTTCTTTAAGTAGGTTGAAGCACATGCCTTCGAGAAAGTCAGATAAAAAGAAGTTGTAGACTTCATCTGGGACCACATTATATGTCAATTCAGAATACCTGCCGAGATCGTATGCGACAATAGAAAGCAATTCACCGGCAACAAAGTAACAAAGTTTCTCAAAGACCACAAAATACAAAGGATCTTGTCGACACCATGTCATCCTAGTGGGAATGGACATGACAAATCGACAAAGAAGACCATCATTCAAAATCTAAAGAAAATATTGAATGACGCTAAGAGAAATATTTCCCGAGGTCCTTTGGGAATATCGAACAACGTCAAAGTCTAGTACTGGGGCAACACCGTTATCTTTAATCTACGATGTCGAAGCTCTGATCCCTGTCAAAGTCGGGGAACCGAGTGTCAGGTTTCATTATGCAATGGAAGAATCAAATCACGAGGCTATGAATACGAGCCTCGAATTGCTGATGAAAAATAGGAAGCCGCCCTCGTTCGATTGGCTGCACAGAAGCAGCGGATTGAAAGGTACTACAACCAAAGAGTAAATCTTCGACACTTTAAAATCGGGGACTTGGTTTTGAGAAAGGTCACCCTCAATACTCGAGACCCAAACGAAGGAAAACTTGGCCCGAACTGGGAGGGACATTATCAGGTCCTCGATACCATCGGAAAGAGATCCTACAAACTTGGCTCGATGAATGGCGAACAATTACCGAATAATTGGAACATATCACTCCTCAAACCATATTATGTCTAAGGTATGACCTTCTCCATTTTCATTTACACTTTATACCTACCATCTGCAGGTGTTTGATCGAATACATCGAAGGATTTTCCAAACACGAAGTCCTTAGGTCTGAAAGCACGCGTTGCACTCTTTTTTCCTTAGATCGATTTTTGTCCCAAATGGGTTTTTCTGGCGAGGTTTTAAACGAAGCAACCATTGTTCGTACTAACTTAGAGCGATTTAATAGTATCCAAGGCTTCTTTACAATCAACATCAAATACTAGGGGGAATCACACTCGGATGATTACAAGGAAAATAATCCGTGTCAACAGGGTATCGATAGGTAAATTTTGTAAAGGGCCAAACGGTCGAATGAATCGTGTCCATTTAGATTATTCGAGCCCTAATGGCAAAACATGTATGCATGTACAATCTAATGAAAGAAGTATTTTTCCTTACCAGATGTTGCATGCCTTAGAAAAATTTATACTTTACAATTTTATACTTATGATCTATTATGGAAACTGGCTTAAGGGCCGATCACAACTGGAGTTCAAACAACTTACCCCATACTCGAGGACTGCCGCTCAAAAAATCGACATGATCGAATTACTAAACCTCGAGATCGTAAGACCCTAAAAAGGCAATCCTCAATTTTATAGTCCAAGGCCACCCCACTCGGGGACTAACACTTCGAACAAGTTCGAACTGTAATCAGGAAATAAGCCCAAGGGGAAGATCCCAAGGCTACGACCAAACTAACACGGTTTGGAGACGTCTGAATTCAGTAATGAAAATAGGCCTTCAAATACTTTTATAAACCGGTTAAAAAGGCTACCCTCGGCAAAATGACAAAAGGGTTTCGACAACGTCAGCCCTTGAAGAGCCCTAAGGGGTATCGAATTGTTCGAACCCTCGAACAATTTTGTGCTAAGGCATAACAAAGCAAAGGGTTTCGATAACACTGAACCCCTAAAAACCTAATGGGTATAGATTTATCTCGTGCTAAGGCACGCCAGAATTTTATATGATTAACTCTTTTAAGACAAAAAAGGGAAAATCCATTCTTTTGAGGTCGTATCGGCCTAATTAAAGAGCCTAAGAGCCATTTTATTTTTTGAGTTCGATAAATCTTCCTTACTCAACTAAAACCTAAGGGTCACTCTACTTTGAGTTCGAGCAAGTATTTACTCGATTATAAAGACTACACTGGTCCGACTTCAGTCTAATTGCCTAAGTCTCAAACTAGTGAGCGAAATCTTTATAAGGCATGAATGCATGAGTGAAGTAAAATTTTCACAAGACAAAAGTTGAATAAAGACAAGACAGAGATAAAAGAAAACATTTTATACATATGAAGATATTTACAAAGGACCGATCAGGGTCCTACACAAAAGAAAAAAGAAAAGAAAAAATACTAAGGCTCCTAACTACTCTCGGGGGAAGCTTCTCCATCGGGGTCCCCCCACTCTCGGACCCGCTCTCGGTGCCCTCATAAGCATCATCATCAATATCATCTCCAGAAGAGTCCATTGCTCTAGCATCAGCTTCATGCTCTTTAGCCTTTACTATCTCATCGGTAAGATCATAACCTCGAGCGTGGATCTCCTTGAGAGTTTCCCTCCAAGATTGGCATTTTGCGAGTTCAGCAATCCAATGTGCTCGAGTTTGATCGGTCTTGGCAACCTCTCTCGCTTGGACTTGAGCGGCTTCAGCATTGGCCTGGTAGACGGCCACGATCACCTCTACCTCAACCTTTGCCTTTTCGGCTTCAGATTTGGCCTTTGCAAGTTCGGACGCCAACCGAGCCTGGAGCTCCTCTATTTTCTTTTCCTGAGTTGAGATTTTCTCCTTCAGGCCTTGAAGCTGACTCTCGGCCGATGACAATTGGGGCTCGAGTAGTCTCTTTCTCTGCAGCCAAGCGGTCCATATTAGCTTTCCACCCCAAGGTCTCCGCCTTCATTATGTTGACCTCCTCATGGAACTGCTCAATCCTCTCGACCTTCTGCTACAGCTGTGAGATTGAAGTGTTAGCCACCGTTCCTGAATCAAGCCCATGAGCTTTTAAGATTGTCATTACCTGCTCGATCAGGTCGGTCTGATCTTTGTGCGCCTTAGCCACTCGACTCGGAGATCCTTGATCTCCTCTTCTCTTTTCCCGCAGAGGAGTTTGAGGGCATTCCTTTCCTCCGAGAGCCCTTGAAGGTCGGCCTCACTTCGACTCAGTTCTGCCCGAGACTTGGAAAAAGTCTCCTGATGGAGTGCCAAAGCCTGTATGAAAAAGAAAGTAAGTTAGACAGAAAATGGAGGAATGTGATATAAATAAAGGAATTAAGACTTACCTGATTCAGGAATCGTTGAGCCTCGTCGAAGAGGCTGGACGCTTCATTCTGGTCGGAAGCATCTTCGACCCCAATAAAGAAATCTCGGTAGGGATCCTCCCCTACAGGGGCTCCATCTATCTCGGGGGTCCTCGAAGCTTGGGCATCTCGAATTGTCTCTTCGGAAAAGGCAGGGAGAGTAGGAGAGTCTCAGATTACTATTGCCCTAAGTAAGTCACTTGGGGCGTTCTCTTCAGTTCGAAGGGCTTCAAGGCCGATCCCTTCAGACATACCCATTGTTTGTTCATTTCGGTGGGGGCAGCCTCAATCTACGATGACTCGAGGACTTTGCCCGAGTCCTTCTCCATGACCCCCTCTGTTCAAGGCGGGATATCATCAACCACCACCAATTCAGCGGCCTTTGGGGCCTCGATGGTCTTCTTCACTTGGGCCACCAATACGGAGCCGTCGTCTTCTTCTTCTTCCTCCTCCTCCCTTATCCGCTGAAGTACATCTGCAGGAAGGGCAACGATATTTGTCTTCGACTTGCGAACATGGTTTTTCTTGGGCTTTGGGGCCCCGGAGGTCGAGATCCTTTTCCTCTTATTATCCTTTGCAGGTTTTGGAACTGGGGCCAAAGTCTCTTCCTCGCCAGACGGGGGACTCATGACCGCATCCTTGCCAAGGCCTATACACGAGAAAATTGAATAAGTAGAATAAAGGCATCTCAATCGAATCATCAAATACACAAAAAGTGGGCTTACCATGATTCTTGGCCTCCCGTCGGCCCTTTGCTAAATCGCTCCATGAGCGCTCGGCATATGTAGAGGTCAAGACCAGGTTCCGAACCCAGCTCTCGAGGTCGGGAATCGCTTGGGGCATCCAAGCGACCGCTACATCTCGAAAAAAGACATCAATGAGAAAAGGCAAAGGGACAAAATAACACATGAAAGCTACCAGTGAAGCAGTACTTACAATTCATATTCCATTTCTCAGGAAATGGCATCTTCTCGTCCGTGAGGTCGGAAGTCCTCACTCGAATGAACTGGCCCATCCAGCCTCGATCATTGTCCTTATCTATTCTCGAGAATAGCATTTTGGTAGCCCGACACTGGAGTTTTATAAACCCGCCTCGATAGAGATGGGGGCTATAGAATCTTATGAGGTGATCGATGTTGAAAGGGATCCCCTCAACTTTGCTCACGAAGAATCGAAGAAGAATAACAATTTTCCAAAAGGAAGGGTGGATTTGGCCTAAAGTTATTTGATATTGAAGATAGAAATCGACAATGACGGGGTCGAGGGAGCCCAGAGTGAAAGGGTAAGTGTAAGCACTTAGAAACCATTCCAGATGGGTAGTGATGTCCTCTTCGGGGGTCGGAATCATCACCTCTTTACTCTCCCAGTTGCAGTCTTCCTTTACCTGCTTAAGGTATCCCTCAGTTATCGAGCATATATACCTCCACACTGGATCACACCGACCAGGAACCGACGAGGCCTTATCGGTTTTAAAATCGGAGTTCAACGCACAACCCCCAGGAATACACTCCTCAAGACAGGGTTCCACCGGAGTTTTCCCGCCGGCCGGTTGAGAAGATGAAACAATTTCTTTTTGTGGTACCGTTTTCGATATTTTTGCCATTTTTGTATGAGTTTGAAGAAAGGGGAAGGTAATAGGACCTGATGTTTGAGAAAATATTAGAAACAAAACCTAAAGATTTTATGAAAATAAAGAACTTAGGAGATGCAAAGGCTTTAGAGATTAGGGAAAACTGAAAGTAAAATTTGAATCAATGTGAAGAGGGCCTATTTATGGGATTCACGGCTAAGGTTCAAAGGCACTAGTGGCCGACCACCAACTGACACTCATTAATGATTTGGGGAACTGTACCGACAGGATGTTTCAGTCACTTCCGTCGCTTACGTCACGGGGATGACGTCATAATAGGCCGAGGTAAAAAATCGAAGGCTCAATTCATTTCTTGTCATTACGCTCCAAAAAATCAGGGGACTATTTGTACACGGTTAAAGTCGGACCTGCCCGATTTTACTATTTGACCGAGACCAGGAGATTACATCAAAAGACGGCTTCGTAACGGAATAGACTAAATCACGAGGATAAGGTACCGAGTTCAGAATGGAGTTATTGTCAAGATCGAGGCTAGTAGCAATCAAATCCAAATGAGACAGACATCGAGTAAGAACGAATATTAGCAAAATAACATAAAGGCGAGATATCCGTTATGAGCATGTGATTTTTACTTGCCATATCGTCCTATAAAAATCTCAATAAATCAATTGATTTTATGAATTTTTGTTGATTTTCAGTGATTAATTGTGAAAGATTTGTATTTTTTGGCATATCCATAATTCATCTTTTAAAATTGTTAAAAATTGCATCACTATCATCAAGGAATCATAAAGTTATAATTAACTAAATAATAGACGAGTGATGGTTATTTAATGTACTGTAGTTTTAATAACTAATTACTAAAATTAATCATTTTTATTTAATAAATCATAGATTAATTAGGAATATAAAATTGGTCGTTTTATTCTTGATTAATCTGTAAATAGATGAAAAATAAGGTCTAAATTAATTACTACATTTTTTGGATTAAATTAGATTTTAACTTAATTAGATTAATTAGTTTAATTAGTTAAGAAAGCCAAAATCGGACTTGGGCCAAGAAATACCCAAGACCAATCCCTATAAACTCAAACAACCCAACCCAAAATCCCTCTCATTACCTGCACCGACCCAGGCCCAAACCCCATTACCCGGCCAACCATGTATATTACCCAAACGGCTTCGTTTTGTCCCTTCCAATCCCGGCCATTGGATCGATTTGATCCAACGGCTCCCAAACTCCCCCCCTAAACTATATAAGTGTCCAAACTAAACCCCACCCCCCTCATTTCACCAAAGACTCACACCCCCCCTGTCCGTCTCTCTCACATCTCTCTAAACACCAAACCCTAGCCGCCACCCTCCGCCTGCCGGAAATCGCCTCCGGTGGCGGAGCTTCACCCAATCCGGACCAAATCTTCACCAGACAATCTCTTCCTCCTCCTCAGTCACCTCCCGTCGTTGATTCCACCAAAATCCTACCCAAAATCATTCGATCTTAGATCTAAGAAACCTGAAACCCTAAAACCCCATGTCCGACCGATTCAAGAACAACTAATGGTTCAAAGCTACATGAGTCAACACCTCTTGATGAGAGCTATTGATTCATGTGGGTTTGGATCATTTCCAAACCCCGACGGAATCCGTCAACATCCCGCGGGTATCCCTCACCCCCCCTTTCTTTTCTGACATTTCTTCGTTTTAAGAAAATGAAATCGTATGCCTCACTGTTTTGATACATGTGTTTATGTTGTACTGTTCTCACCTAGTATTTGTCTGTTCTTGGTTTAGTTTAGATCTTTAAAATGCATGAGTCGATGATATAATAACCATTTTATATTTTGTTTACCTTAGCCGATTAGTTTGAAGTCATTGGTTTGAGATTGGTTTTTTGTTGAATATCTTCTTTTCTTGGCCTGTTTAGTTCTAACTATGCATGCGTACCTAATCTGTGCCTTATTGTCTAAGTTTTTCACTGGTTGGAGATTCTTATGTTTTCCTGGATTGTTTTCCCCCTCTTTCCCCATTTTTTCTCAACTATTAAGTCTTTTTGTTTTAAGGGTTGGTTACTGATTTGGTTTAAGAGTTCATGAACTTTTTTGTTTAAATAACATGTTGTTGGTTTAATTGAATTTTTAGATTTGTTTGTTCAATAGTCATGCCTATACTAATTATACTTTCTGTCTTTTTTGTTTTCTTTTGGTTTCAACTTTAGTTTCAATCGATTATTAATCGATCAAGTAATAGCTTAATTAGGTAATGAAGAGACAATTATGCCTGACTAATTAAGTGTGCATTTGAACTAAGTAATAATACAATTGACCTAAGTCTAAGAAGTTCAACCTAATTAATCTAAAGTAGTTGATTAACCTGAAACTAATCAACCAATTAGGCTAAAACTCAGTTCTAAGACAATGTTTGGCCAGGGTTTAACCTAGACTTATCAAGACTAATTTAGTTAACAATAGTTTCCTATAATCACTTGTTTAATAGATTAACCTAGTCTAATAGTCTCTTGAACAACTAACTAAGTCCTAAAATCTGCCTAAGGTAATTAATTTAGGACTAATTTACTAAAACAAATCATTTAACCTAGGCTTGATAATTAGTTAAGTTTCTGATTTTAGGTAAGTGAGTTTGACTTAATTAAACTAAATCAGTTAACTTAATTTAAGGAGTCAAAACTAATTGGTTTACTTTAATTAATTGACTTAAACATAAGTAAGTAGTATGAAACTAACTCTAGGCATTTAATCAATTAACCTTTAATTAATTAACTCAACCTTAGTTAAGAACAACTAGTTGTCATCTAAAGGGCAAAACTAGTGTCAGTTAACTATAGTTAAATGATAACCCAAGTAAGTCACCTTGGTTACCTAACGGTAAATATATGGGCTTCAAAGGGGTACATGAGGAAATATATATTAGGAAATCAGATTCTTAAGGATAAAAAGGTCTTTTCTAAAGTAGGAAAGTTCTAGAAGAGGGGAAATTGTCCCAAAGATAAGAATAACAGCTGCCCTATGTACTATTTCAGCCTTTTGGATGAGGAATATGCCAAAGCATATCCTTTCCTTGAGCTCCCTATAAATAGACTTTCTTTCTACATATTCTGGACTTTTTTTTAACAAAGAAGGCTCCTGTTGAAAAATCTGGATACAGAAATTTCATATACACACACAGTAGAAATCCTATATAAAAGAACACAGGATTAGGGATAGAAATATAAAAAAAGATCTGGCTTTCTTCAGTCTTGGTATTCTTGAACTTGGGTGGTAGCTGACTGGTTTTTCTGGGTTTTTAAGAGTTTATCTGATTGAAATCTATTTTCTTACTGGTCTTGTTTCAATTTCTGGATTTCCAAGCTCTCACTGTCTGGGTTTCTCTACTGCTGGTTTTTGTTTTCCTGTTAGTTGTTGTGTTGATCTCCAGTTTTTAGCATTTGACCTTTATTTGGTCAAATTTCTGTTTCTTTTACTCTTAAAAAGGTATGTATTAACTCATCTTTTCTTAATGAAATTTCTTGAACTGGAATCTTCTTCTTCTTCTCCCTGCTTTAAACTAGTTGTCATTG